>JXUT01146177.1:0-11161 GCA_000934455.1 Apostichopus parvimensis | reverse complement strand
GGGGTAGCTACCATGTTAGTTTATTTGGTAATGTACACATTAACCTTTGATACTTACCTTCCATGTAGGAAATGTATTCATGTTCTAAATGATGTTATTTTGTCAACAAATGCCCATTTTTCTTGTTCTTTTTTCTTCTGTACTGCAGATAACGAAAGAATCTGAAGAATTCATGGTAGAGGAATACCGCCACCTGCGCCAGCGAGACAGCTCTGCCACACAGTCATCTTGGAGGATCACCGTCCGTCAGTTAGAGAGTATGATCAGGCTCTCCGAGGCTATGGCCAGGTTACACTGTCAAGATGAGGTCAGTTGGCTATTTAGTTGTGACATGTCTTAATGGTGGTGGCCATCTTAACTCAGTTTATGAATCAACTTCAAGATGCATTTGTCACCAAATTTGAATTTAACCAGAAGAACACTCTGTTGCAAAATAGCTGTTCTGATTAATGATTGCTTGATGATGAGGAAGGGGGGGAGTGGGGGGATGGAGAACAGGTCGGTGGTATGATTAGATTCAAACGTTGCATGGTTTTTTCATGCTCCGTAGTATGTGTGTAAGGTTCAAACTGACACAGCTTAAATTTGGGCCTTTGCAGGAAATATGAAAATGTGTATCTGGAATGGTTTGCCCTTAAAAAGGAGCAAATTGTTCAGCAGGCTAGAATGGGTGGTGCCTGGAAAAATGAGGTTTTGAAGGATAAATGTTGTTCTACGACTTGACAATGTCACAACTTGGGTGTAAATATCATGTGAAGGAGGACAAACATAACAATGTGATTTCGTCATCTCTAACGTAGGTCCAACCAAAACATGTGAAGGAAGCATTCCGTCTGTTGAACAAGTCCATCATCAGAGTAGAGCAGCCAGTCATCAACTTTGATGAGGAAGAAGATGAAGTGTTGGGTGAGTTCTTATCAAATTACAATATTGCAAGAAAAGAAAGATTCCTGGTAATTAGAACACTCTTACTCTTGTGTTAGTGACTAAAGCGTGTTGGAAGAAGTGTTTGCCTGTTGAAGTTTTTTAGGGTAGGTACACAAATTGTTCAATTACTAAATTGCGGACATTAGTAATTGCTACCATGCCGTTTAATGATGTTGTCCACATCCCTCGATTAATAATTTTAAAAAATGCCACATAGCTCAAACAAATATGACTGTTTGTGGAGAATGTATTGGTGTGGTGTCCTTTACTAGTGATCATACTCAATTAGGACAGTTTAGAAACAGAATTATTGCAGTTTTATTCAATCTGTTGCAAAGAACTTTCTTAGATTGTTATGTCATGAAGTTCACTTAAAACCATTATAAGCTTGACAGAGCACTGATCTAGACAGAAACAAGATCACAGACCCACAGCAAGCACTCGACCATAACCGACTTGTGAGAATATAATGTAATAATGTGTTTCTTTCGTTTCCCATCTCAGATATGAACGAGAATGAGAATGGGAAAGAAACGGAGGCTATGGAGACGGACGAGCAAACACCCACAGAGAAAGCAGAAGACAAGACCAGCCCAAGTAAATCAAAGAAGAAACCGGTCATGATGTCATGGGAGGAGTATAAAGCCACCTCTAAACTCCTCGGTTACTACTTGAGAGCTCAAGAAGAAAAAGAAGGTTAATTTTACAATATTTTCTATATAATCTCCAGAAGGATGACTTCCGGGCCAAACTTAGTTTTTTATAGTTTAATAAATTCGATGATTTGGTGCTTAAATTTTGTATCTAGATCGTTTCATGGTATTCTTCAAGATGTGGGTATTTATGCTTGCTAAAACGGCTCCTCAGTTTGGACCCTGATTGGTTTACAAATTCCTACCGCTAATCGAGAGATTTGTCAGACATTCATCATTGTCAGAATAATGACATAGCAGTTTTACTAGCATATTTATACAGTTTACACATTTTAAAATATTTCTTTTGAATACCTCATTGAGAGTAATGTCATAGCAGTTTTACTAGCATATTTATACAGTTTACAAATTTTTAAAATATTTCTTTCGAACACTTCATTTTCCAGAGGAAGGCTTTGAAGGTGTTCATAAGAAAGAGCTGGTGAACTGGTACTTGAAGGAGATGGAGGGAGACATTGACACGGAGGCAGAGCTGCTGGAAAAGAAAGAGAAGGTGGAGAAGGTTATTGAACGTCTGATTCATCATGTGAGTGACCAGAGACCTCTGTTTAATAAAGATTGTTTAATAAAGATGATGTCATATGCAAGTATGATTATAGGTGATGGGATAGGTGGGAGGATTGAATAGGTACAGGTATAAGCCATAACTTGACATACTGTGTGTGTGTTTGACTTCAGGGTCAAATTTGACTGTCACAAACACGGGCTTGTATCATATTTGTACGCATCCCGTACTGGGTACTTCCAATACTGAAGGAGAGGATTTACATCAAAATATGATCTGCTTGACTTCCTAACCCTAAGTCACATCAAGGAGAGATGTATTTTGCTCATATTCTGTGAACTGAGAAAAGTTTAGTCAACCTTTGTTATACTGAAGATGAACTCTCATTTGTCTATCATTGGTTTCGATGATAATCGTAACCTTTGCATTCATGATGGCGTATGTGTGTGTGCGTTTGTGACGCCCAGCTTGTAAACATGATATCTCACAAAGGGAAGTTTGGGACCAACTTCATATTTGGTGTGTACAAGTACCACATTGAGTACGAGAAGCCTATTGTTTTTGGTGAAGGTCAAAGGTCATTTGGGGTCAACAGGGGTCAAATTGTGAAAACCTTGTAAACATGATATCTCAAGATGAATCTGTACCTGAATGGGGTGTAAATTCTGTCTGAAGCTTGTACCTGACATTTTGAAATAGAAAACTATACATATAAATTTTTTAGGAAAGATGAACTAACTGATGCCGGAAAAGACCAAAGAAGTAAAGATATAAAGCCAGTTGTGATCGGAATTTATTTCTGATATGGAGAGGTTGGGCGGATATTTACAGCAGTTATAGTAAATTGACTAAGAGTGGTTGTGTGTTCAGTCTGCATTTCTATGTTTGTTTCCTTTGCCCATGTGTCTTTAACTCATCTTCTCTAATTCCCCAATAGGACAATGTAGTCATTGAACTATCCCAGACTGGCATGGCTGATCGCAAAGGGGGTGAGGAGGATATCGTCAAGGAGGATGACCCGCTGCTGGTTTTGCATCCTAACTTCAGCTTGGACGACTGATTGGCATCTTGATTGTGTAAAATTCATGATTTGGTTTAAAGAAGAGGATAAACTGGACATAAATAAACTCCTCTCACAATTCCGGCGACAACGTTCGGACGTGGTCAATCCTGAGGATTGGTTGAAAAGTGAAACCATCCGCTCTGAAGTATGTAATGGAGTTACCAGCACTGTACTGTTCATCTGACCGAAGAGATTTGACGAACAAAAACATGGAATGTTTGGCATGGGAACAGAATGAACTGAGCCGAGGAGGTGAAAGGTCACACAAAAATGATATGAACAGTAACTTTAGCTAGCGATAAGTTCTAAAGTTTCCAATATTACTACATGCAGAGATGAGGATGAAGCCATGTTAAAACAGACCACAGTAGTTTTACAAGTTAAGTTATGAAAATGGCCAGGAAGCCATATTTGCTAAGTGCAACAAAGTTTGCTAAGTGCATGAAACTACAATGATGTACTCTATAAATATTCTGTCATAGCCACCATGTGTAATGAAACTTTTTACTTGTGTTCAAGTGATTGTTGATGTCCATATTTATCCAGTTTCTAAGATATCTCAGGAAACAACAGAGGAACTTTCATGACACGTGAAAGAAAGGACTGGAATATTTAAGGTGAAGTTTAAACATGAGTAGTTGTAACTAGTAGTTAATATGTCTCCCTGTGGAGGACATTGGTTATCAAGTAAGTCTTTGTAAATCATTAATCTATTCAACCTTTATCACTTTGTCTGGGTTTCAATGAAATTTGAGAGTATAAATATGTCATTTTGGGGAACGTGTCATTAATCCAAGATTTTTGAGAAATTTTGAATGTTTTGTTTATGTAAATATTACAGGTTTTGATCCCAAGTGGAAAAGTTGAAACTCATCAGACACCTCACTTCCATAGTTACCATTCATGTTTTGCATGTTGGAATGTGAACAAGGGCCTTCAAGAATCTTAAAATTCTTAATCATTTGCAGCAGTGATTACCATAATTAGCAGTGTCACTACTCTCTCTATTCCAGGCAGTGGTTTCAGGATGCTGGTGGTTATTTCTAGATCTGTACATTCCACAAAATCTGCGGATGCTGGGAAGCGTTTAAATCCTTTTATACGTTGCTACATTAATGTATCCCGGTCGCATTAGTGAGTGCACTGGTCTTATCATTATTATTAGTGTAAGGGTGACTGCCGCTGCACATGTAAACAAAACATTGATACAACTAACTGACTTCTGTGTGACAGAGTCAACCAATCACAGTAGACCCAGACTGGATATCAGCTGCAAGTGGTAAATTATAAGAGGATGATCACAGAGCAGAAGATGGAGAAGTATCTTCACTGTGAAAATGTACATAATTATGCCTAAAATCTTCCTACTATTATTGCAGTTTACTTTATAAATATTAATAAACTGGATTTGTGAAGTATTTATAGCTGTCTTTTTTTGTTTGATTCCTGGTGATGTTTAATAGCATTGTATGTGTGTGTGTGTGTGTTAGACAACTTGGCTTGTAAACTTTCTTGTAACTAAATGTTAAGCTTGAACTTACTTCTTACTCAGTATGTGGCTCCACCTTATTGAGCACATGGAGACTACTTAAGAACCTTGTGTGCACCTTTACATGCATTTTTTTGCATGGTATGCGGCAAAGTATCACTTCGCCTCTTGGCTTTTCTGGTATGGTCTTGCATTACATCACAACGAGAGGCTATCTATTATTTTTCTCAATTTTCTATAAAGGACGGTCAGATCATCTTCTACAGGGATGTGTTTGCGGCTGTGCCCGGCAGTTCTGAATGCCGCCCAGCACAAATAGTACCTTAAACATTTCTGCCCAGCAATTGTTTTTTGTGATTAATTTAACAAATTTTACCATTAACAAAATATGGGTGAATACTTAGCACAGTTTGTGCCAGAATAGCAAAGGAAACACTTCCAAATTGGGAAGGGGTGTCCCCACCCGAGACCCCTCCCCCAGGATGTGGATCACACTACCACACAAATTTGCCTGGCACTCAAGTATTCCTGAGCACATCCCTGCTTTTATATTACTTAGCTTCCTTCTTGTCACTGCCTTTGGGGATTGTACATTCTGAAAACAACGTTTCTCGCACAGACTTACAAATAAGTACACTGGAACATATGTTGACTGTAAAATGCTGTATTCTGCTTCACCATACTCAACATGCAAATTCACCTCAAGCACCAACAAATATGAATTTAATTTAAATGATGAAAATACGTAATGCAATAACTCTGAAACGATGTGATACATTCAACAGACTCCAGATACATGTCACATTGAAATTTCTTTGTGTTTCTTGAGAATTGTGGACCATCTTGAGAGATTTTGATGATAGTGAAATGTTCTGATCTATACTACCTCATCTGATATAACTCAACATTTGAATCACAGTCAATTACCAACATCCAGTGACAAAAGCTTGTACTACAGCAACACAATGTAATATCCTATACTTCTTGCTTTCATAAACATTGAAAAACCCCAATCGACAAATTTCTAATAAACGAAGAAAGATGCCAGCACATTCTCACTAACTCTTGTCTACAGGTGTTTGATAAAAGGCTAGTTTCATATTGAACAGGTATGTCTTCGTTTAATTATGACTAGCGAGCAATGAACAAGATCTAACTCTGTATAACCTTTCCAAGTTTTGACGACGACTAACTTGTAAGCATCTCACTGTACATTACCTCGGTTGCATAAACGTAAAACAATGTGTGCCAAATGCATCAAGACTATTATTGACATGCCATTTCTTCAAGGAAAGTTTGATGTTTACCTCTCTATTGATCAAAATACAATATAAAACTAAAATAATCAATTGCACCAGATTAACTTATCTGTGTTGATTTTGATGTACATCCGGTATATAAAGGAAAAGTTTGCAGTGAGACAAGAAAAGTCTAAATTTCAACCCCCCCAAAAAAAAAATGTAAGAACCAAAACTACCATAGACATTTCATTCACCTGAGAAAATATTTGAAAATAAAATTGTCTGATTAAACAACAAGAAATCCAAAATATTGTATCATTTATACCCAAAATATTGTGTACATTTCCATGCAAATCCCTTGAAGAATCAGTATCCATTTTTGAAGGTATACCCACTTGGAATTTTGTCCAAATTATAATGTAAAGGGCTAGGAATAACGTTCATAGTCTGTCATTCTCTTCACATGCAGAATTCAGATAGTAATTTGATGATCTCCAGGCTATTAATGTGAAGCAGCTTCGCAAACTGATCATATATTGATTTGACTAACGAGTGTTTTGTTTCATACTTTGTGCCTAATACGTATCTTTACAGCATTGATATTACAGGTAGGATTGCCACAGTTACAGTAGAGTGTTTTATGTGTGGTCTTTGGGAGGGGGGGGGGCGGGTGACACAGGTCTTACGTATGGAAAATGTTCTGCAACAGGTATTAAAAGAGCTTTGCAAATCATACACTTACAGAATTTCTCAGTCAAGCAACACGCTACAAAAGCAATACTGTAACCTATCAATGGAAAAAGATTCCATATAATTTTGTTTAAAGTTAACAAAGACTTATTCCAATTTGACACTGTTTCCGTTAATAACGATGTAAACCAGCAATATGATATATTTATTACTGACACTGGTTCAATAATTTCATGTAATTAGTTTAAATCTCACTTCTGCTGTGATAAACTGGCCTTTGCCATTGCCATGAACCATCCAATAACATGTAGGCTATGTTGTGGATTGAAATTCTACTATTTATTTTCAACAAATTTATGTAAACAGTAAAAGGCCTGAAAAGATCCCTTGGAAGGAAAAATTGTATCCGATTTTAATTCACATCCTAGCAAATGATTTACTACATGAGACATGTACGGTACAGTATGCCTCATCTATAGCAGACTCTTACCTTTTCTATTTTAAAAACATACAAGCTTACATTCAATTGCTGGCAGTTCAGAATTCAAATTTCTCATGATCTCTGCCTGGATGTCTATACATATTCAAATGAGCAATTTGCATAACTGTTCTTACAATATAAACCAAACCACAGTAATGTAGACAATGTACTGTAAAACTTGTTGACTTTGTATAACATGTTCTGTCCTTCTGTTGGTCCTCACATAAGTCTTAGATTAACGATCTGTCTCTTCTCTATTCCTGGTGTCCTGGCAAAATACAGCTGACATACCAATCTATATATTTATCTCTCAGTTTTTTCACACAATTTAGGGGGGTTTTGCACATTGTACAGGAATACAGCCTGTTTCTCCTCACATCAATCCTGTCGTGCCTCCATCATGACTTGGGTTTGTTGGGATCTTCGAAATCATCCAGAAAAGACTCCTGCGATACTGCATATATCGAGTAACCATCTGAGAGTATTGGAGTTAAGGTGAAATGCACACATAAAGATTTGTTTCTACAACTAAGTGGCACAAAAACCCTTAACACGGCCCTGAGTTCTTCATGACTGAAAACCTACCTAATCTCCACCAAGGTCACCTCTGGAAATTGTCACCTACAGTATATCGTAATAGACTTTCTGTCCAGCAGCAAGAATAACACAGCACAAGGCAAAACATGTTACTCTCAATGTAAGTATGGATTCTGGTAGGTGTTCCAAACAGTTTTGAAGTAAGAATTAACTGGGTGGGCATGCTTCCCAAAAGTGGAATAATGTTGTTTCCTTTTAATGAAAGTTAATAATTTACTAAGCTATGTATTCACATTGTTTTTTCCTTTTTTGAGAATCAATCATTGAAGTTTGAATTATAAGTGTATCACCATACTTCAATTTGATCACATGCGACTAGGTAGGTGAATGGTTCACATGATATTAAATGTTTTGGACTTCCTTGCTTGTGACTATCAATAGCCATTATTATTAGTCATTATTATTAAACATTATTTTAGTTTTTTCACTCTGCAGTCTCTTCTTACATTGAATGTTTAAATTGTTTTCATTGTGAGAATGTTTTATTTCTTCTGAGAATTAAAAAAAATCACTCCATACTTTGCATAATGATAAGGAGGGCCATGTGAAAGTGGTACTGATGTACCGTAACTGTGTGAGCCTAGGCCCCTAGGCTTATGCATATTTTATAAATTACACAATAGCCTAACAAGTAACATATGAAATTTGCCTACATGAGGGTAAGGAACACATGAAATTAGTAAACATATGCTATAAATGCAACGGCAATTTGTTTAATTGTATTTAATGAGTAGCTTAAAGCTGATGACGTACAATACTAGCCTAAATAGTTAAATGTTTTCACACATTATCACACACACATGAACCATTTCGTGGAAAGGATACACACACCAAGAGCAACCGTAGCAAGTCCAACACCAATGAATGTATTCCGTCGCAAACTTTTTGCACGAGCAAAGTGTGCGACTTTCTTTTTGTGACTCTCTGTCATTTTAGCTATATAATCCTTATCTCTTGTGGAAAGCTGGTCATTCCTAAAGTCTACCTTTCTCATTACTTCAGGTACTTCATTCCCCTTGTTCGTATCCATTTTGTAAAATGTTATCTAACACACTGGATGATACAGCACGTCTTAAATTGCTGTAAATAGAAATCAGCATTGGCCTACGGAGGCCAAAGCATGCCAGGTTGATTAGTAACAAAATCCAAAGACCAAATCTGAGAAATTCGACTTTAAGCCCCCCAGGCGCGTAGCCAAGGGGGGGGGCGAATGGGGCAGCCGCCCCCCTCCCTTGGGCATATTTTTTTTAAATGTTTTTATGATATCGCTAGTATTTTCAAAAGAGAAAATGCTAAGATGCAACTTACAAGGCCTAGGAAGTGCCTTTTTCAGCCAAAATATTCTTGTACGCTACGCTTAGATAGTTTGCAATGCCGAATCTACAGTTTCGCCCCTCCCTTGGCAAATTTCTGGCTACGCGCCTGAAGCCCCCATATTTGTTTTCAACTATATTGTTTTCAATTTTGGCTCAAAATCGCGACTTTCCGATTCTTGCCAAAATCATGCATATGGATCAGGGGGTCCTTTGGATTATATAGAAGGGATAACATCGTTACTGTTACTACTAAAGGTGAAAATAACCGATTTTTCAATTTCAGGCGATTTCGGAAACCTTTCAACTTCTGTCACAAGGCCTTCAGTGAACGTTTGTAAAAGAGGGCGCTCTTCGCTTTTGAAAGATATAAAAAACAACAAATAAGATCGATTAAAAAAGTAAGGAAAAAGAAAAATCGGTGTGTTAGTGGTTGAGAAGAGGTTAAATGACCATGTAACCAGGGGAAATGATAATTTCTGAAATGAAATTTGAAGGGGAAAAAGCTGAGATTTTGTTTTTAATGCCTGTTCTCGATGATTTGCTTTGAGATTAAAGTTGCACGAATAAAAACGACCCATTAGACAATGGGTTAAGGAAGAGATTCTTATCATTTCTTATTTAAAACTGTTCACGTTTAATTCCATTAAGAAAACGGGAAATTTTGATCAAATTTCATTACTGCTATTCAAAACAAAGACTGTGTGATTGAATATATTTCATTCAACTATGCGTTGCCTTGTTTACTCATTGAAAGAGAAATTGTTTTACATATTTGTGGTTTTATCCCATTAAAAGATTAAAGGAGACCAAAACATGTTTCAAGAAATAAAGAAAGAGTATTTGAATACAAGGGTATGTGTGTGTGAAAGGGGGGGGGGGGTGATACTTCGTCATGTTATATCGGGCACTATTTTATCATTCTCCGATCCCCTCTTTTAATAGTAACAAAATCCAAAGACCAAATCTGAGAAATTCGATTTTAAGCCCCCATATTGTTTTTCAACTATTTGGCCTTAAGATTGTTTTCAATTTTGGTTCAAAATCGCGACTTTTCCGATTCTTATTAAAATCATTGCATGTGGATCAGGGGGTCATTCGGATTATATAGAAGGGATAACATCGTTACTGTTACTACTAAAGGTGAAAATAACAGATTGTTCAATTTCAGGCGATTTCGGAAACCTTTCAACTTCTGTCACAAGGCCTTCAGTGAACGTTTGTAAAAGAGGGCGCTCTTCGCTTATGAAAGATATAAATAAACAACAAATAAGAACGAATAAAAACGAACTGTGACACTTTGCAACTGTTTCTAGCAAATTGGGCGAATTGATCGCTATAGGAGGAGAGTTGGGGTTGGTAAGGGAAAGACGGTCATTGGTTCCTTCCCCGTAGTTCACTTATATCGTAGAAAACTATTAAGAAATGACTTAAGAGATACAAGAAAGACCTTATCGATGATGTAGAACGCTGTTTATAATGATGTCGTTTAGAAGACACCGTAGATTCGTAGCGAGGCGTTGTCGCGGTAAGAGTGGCAAACGGGGACCTGAATCGGAATATTTTGGACCTAAAGTTATAGTCGTCTATTGACCTTGAACGGAGGGGCCTACCGGGAAATTCATCCATTAATATCTCAGCGAGATGATTCCACAGGATACAGAAATACGACCCAGAAGTCTTTAGATGTTATCATTATTACAACCATTCTAAAAGATAACTTTGGATAGCAGATATAAGTCATGATGAAAAGGGAAATAGGACGCAAAAAACTATGTCCCTACGGATGCCGTGTTACGACATTTATACAACGTGTAGCTGTTTTGTGGAAAACTTTGAAATATGCTTAAAGCTGAGAGCTGCTCCATGCATTACATCAAGGAAATAACAAAGAACATTGCGTGCTGCGTGTCACGAGGAATCATGCTGCCTTAGGATGGAATAACATCGGTGTGTGGGTGGTTGAGAAGGGGTTAAATGACGGTGTTACCATGGGAACTGATAATTTCTCCAATGAAATTTGAAGAAAAAATTCTGAGATTTTGTTTTTAATGCCTGTTCTCGATGATTTGCTTTGAGATTAAAGTTGCACGAATAAAATGACCCATTAGACAATGGGTTAAGGAAGAGATTCTTATAATT
>JXUT01146175.1:0-10156 GCA_000934455.1 Apostichopus parvimensis | reverse complement strand
GAGAAGTGTGTTATATTACGATACACGGCCAAACTTTCTTTCCTGCAAACTGTTTTCACGTTGTATTCCAAGAAGATTCTTCGTGATTGTGGAACTGGTATTTCTTTGTTAGAGTATTGCGAAGTTCGGACACCCGGGCCACAGTGTGGCGCTAGTGATAAAATTGGTGGCGCAGTTGCTCTTTCAGTAAATATAATAGACTTCATAGATCTCCGTCATTTTATCGACAAATATGTAAGTACTTACTTGCACACGGGTCATTTTGGAGAGAAAGTATCTGTAGCTTCGTAGTTTTTCGTGAAATTGGCTGTTGCTATAGGTTGTCATGGTGAAATCGTGTATTTCTTAGGGGTGTCCGAACTTCGCAGTGTTCCGAACTTCGCAATACTGACTAAACTGTTAAGCCTTAAGGTGGCTGTGATATTTCCGTAACATCCAGAGCTTGTAAACAAACTTCTAGAGTAAACACTATACAGAACTGTCAAGTAGCTGGTGAGCTTGGTCCGCGACGTACATTACCAGGGCAGTGCATTTGTGCACAATTTCAGCTTTGGTTGCAAAGTGTTTTGTGCATTGAAGAGGCCGCCTGCACCTTTAACTTAGGATTACTGTGTATTATAAGCTAGATACCAACTTATTAACGATCACCTGGACAGCTCTCTTCTGCAAAATGTTGTCATTCACCGACTGTTTAGTAGTTTAACCTATACAGTCAAATTGGTGTGTGCATGTGATGCCCTAGTTTGTAAACACAATATCTCAAGATAGAAAACCTCTGCAGTTCTATGTAGCATGTGGCCTCTCCATACTTAGTGAAAGAACCCTATTGTTTTGGGTGGAGGTCAAAGGTAATTTGAGGTCAGCAGAAGGCAAAATGAAATCTCAAACGCTGTATCTCCAGAACCTGAACATCAAAGGAGGTGTATGCATGTTAGGGTAGCCTTATGTAGTGTATATTTTTTAGTTAAGTCTCTGAAATAAGTGAATTAAACAAGAACCTGACAGTACATTGCAGTTGATATTTGTTTATATGACACTGAAATCTACACAGTATTGAGTTAAATGACCTTGCACTACAAGATCCAGGCCCAAAAACATGTGGAATAGCAAAACAGGCAAACATGTTTCTTGTAAAAATTCCCAAAATTTGAGGATTTTCATTCATGAGGCAAAATACCCTCCTGAAATGTTTCTTACAAACAGGGTGGTTCTATACCTCTTGTAGAAAACATCATCAGATTTTTACAACGTGATGCCTTTTGAATTATTGGCTGTCAAAGGCGACCTCTTTTGTACATCAGAGCAACTTTACATCCTCATAAATTAATATTGAGAAACGGTAAAACCCTGCAATTTAGTACAGTATGTTGTAGGAACTATATACCCACTGTATAAATAAAGTGAGCACAAACACAGCTCTCACATGGTTATGTTGGTAAAAACTTGGCATCAAAAACCCTTCCTTATGCTGAATCACAGCATGAAATTGCAACTTTCAAGCTGCAAGACTAACAAATAAATTACAGGAAAGCATTGTAATCATAATTTTGTATTGTCTGGACTGGACATAATAACCTTTGAAAGAATCAAGTATCCTGAAGCAATAGTTTAAGAGCAATTCATCACTAATAGTAGCACATATTTTAGCGAAAAATACCGAAATTGAATATTTTTGCACTTTTTAGTTGACCTAACTCCACAAGACAATGCTTGTATAGCCTAATTTGTTTATTTCCCATTTCTATGGTATAGAATCTATGGGCTTCTGTCAAAGGATGGTAGTACAGTACTGTAGGTTGATTAATTGCTGAGAAATCTGACAAAAATCAAGAAAATGCCAAGTTAGCCACAAATTGCGGAATTTCAAAGAGTAATAAATCGGCAAATATGGAAGCAATGCAACTGAAACTTTCGGATTATGCTTATTGTAGGTGTTCCAAGCATACAATTAATTAAACAATTTTTAGTGGGGGTCGAACTACAACATACTCCAAAATCTGGTGATTTGATATCCATGGAATAACCCACATGCATGGTAAATTACCAAATGATAAGTAAAATTGCCGAAAGTTTTGATATAGGTGAAAGCTCATGAATTTAAGGTTTACAGAAGTCAAACCCTACAAAATTTCAGGTCTCAATGAAAATACGAAACTTATGATGATTTGACTTCCTCAAATGCAGTAGAACCTCCTTGCTATTTAAGGTGGAGGTCAAAGGTTGGCTTAGATTTATGCAGTATGAACTTCAGCCAGGGTTAGCTTGCAAACTACTCTTGTGCTGCATATGTAATGTATTTACAGGCAAGTAACAGCTGGGAGGGGTCTCCCTCTGGTTAGTGGTTGGTTTCAAAACTAGAATAGTTTAAACCTTAAAATTTCATTATATTAACCATGGCTTTTTCCCACGTACAGTAAACTAGTCTTGTAGTGTACATTGACTGAAGAGCATCAGAAGAAGACTTGCTTTGATGCAATGCAAATTCTCAGTACCGTCAGTTATGCAACTTTATTCTGACATGAAAAGAAAATGCTACTTAAATCCTGAAAAGAATAACAGGGTAGGCCGGACACTTTCCAAAGCTTTCTGGTAACATATTCTTATTTATATGACTGCATTGACCAATATAATCTCTCGCCACAAAGATGTGTAATAAACCACATATTCTGTCTGGAGTATCGGGAGAAAAGTGTCACAAAACGTGGAAGTGTAAACAACCTTAGAAACAATATTACTACATTAGATCAGAAATAATCGTGAAATGATAAATTGATTCTTATTATATCAGATGTTAAGGGCCCATTGTGTCACTAATTAATGAATTTTAAATACTCGAAACTCAGAATATCCAGGTTTTAATTTTTAAGAGAGTGGTGTGATTTGTAGTGCTTTCATGCTATTTTTTCTATAGGTAAAACAGTATCTCAGTGTGTTCAAACCAAGTAGGTCTAGTAAACATTGGTATTCTTTATTTGGTTGCAACAGACTGTTGCAAAGCACACTGGAGTGTTGATTTGTCACATGCTGTTAGGGTCAGTGTTGTGTTCAAACATTTTAATGACTATTGCATATGTTAGTGTGGAAAGCTACTTAGTTGCACTATGCCTTTAGTCATTACTGCTATACGAGTCAAAAGTATTTCTTTAAACTTCCGCCAAGATCACAACTTTATAAAACTACCCAAATGAGTGGATCTGGGTAGAATCACAACTCCTAGGACCATGAGTATAGGCATACCTATTGCCCAAGCCAACCTAAAATGTGTTGTTTCTGCGACAGGCAATGCCATTTATTATTAAAGATAATAAGTAGTAGCTCAATGCTATCTTATCCAAAAATCCAAAAAAGAAATTAACAACATTGAATCACAATTTGCTTATTTCCAAAGCAGAAACTTGGTGGCTCTAGTTGTGTTACTTGCTATTTATATTTATAAAAACCTGGATGTTTTTCCTTGACCTACTATTTACACACACAAAACTTGACTTGACCAGTGCAAAGATGCATAGTAGTGTTGTACACAGGAGCTAATACTAACATTACTGATGCTTCTGAAGTGTTAACATATCACAGGGAAATTTGAGTCACATAGTTCCAAAATTAAAACAAATTAATTAAATGCCTTAATATCTTGCCATTTTTTGCTCCTAGGATGGTTCTAGTTACAATGATCTGGTTGGTTACATCAATAGGTGCCTCGGAACATCATCAACAAGGTTTGTTTTTATCAACAGTTGCTGTTTTACTGTGTCTGAGTAACTTTAAAACATTAAAACGAATAAGTTTAGTGATAGAATACTATTTTGTTGGCCATTTAAGCAAATTTTAAATTTAAACTATCCAGTGAACATTAAAAGAGACAAAGTTTAGAGTTATCAACAGCAATTTTTGTTGAAATATCCCAAAGTCATGCCTATATACCATTAACTGTGATCCTTACACTACTCCAAACTGAGGAAAACATTTTGCATTGCCATGATTGATTCGTTTCATTCCCTACGGACCACTAATACACCAACTACCGTTAGTAATTGTTTGGGAAAACAAAATTGTCAATTTTTACGAAAATGTTAATTAATCAGGAATTAGGGTTTGCTGACTAAAAATTCTATCACAGTAATCTCTCTTCCATCAACCCCAAATTATATACATATAAGTGACAATGGAATGCTAAAAAGTCCAGATGAATGCAATATTGACCTTAAAGTTCAATCTCCAATTTGTATCTGGAATGAAATGCACTGGAAGTTTTAGATGTTTGTAAATGAAGTTACTTCAACATTACACTAAATTTGTATAATTTTCACAATTATATTTTTGTATAATTATTAGATACAAATTCACAATTTCCCCAGACTGATTTAGGTAGAGGGCTGAACTTATATGGAAGGGTACAAGGCGAACTAAATATTATATAGCATGGGGCTGCCATGGGGCCACTGAAGCCAACACCTATGTAGGGGTCCTCCCCAGAAAATTGTTTAAACATTGACACTTCAAATTTTGCATTGCGAGGCTTATCTAGTCTATAATTTATGTCTGTAGACGTAGCTCTTACTGCAAGATTGTGCTAATATATAATAAACTCAAAACATTTTCAGACTGATTTTGATTTAGTGACCTGAATGTTAATGGGAGGGCTAGGTGCAAATGAAGTATTTTCCAAGGGTGGGGTGTTGCCATGGGGTCATTGAAGCTGACACTCATGTTGGGGGGGGTCATTATAAGTGGTCCGGGAGAATTGTTTTTGTTTAAATGGTATGTTCCCAGGTATATTTAGCCTCTAATTTTGGTCTAAGTAGCTTAAGTGAAAGGTTGTGCTAATAAATATTAAGCTTAAACATTTCTTCCAACAGATTTAGGTGGGATCCTGAACCCTTATGAGGACCCAAGTCAATTATAAACTTAGAAGTCAAGTGGTGCATTCTGAGGCATATTTAGCCTATAAGTTAGGTCTATAAGTAGCTCTAATTGGAAGATTGTGCAAAGAAGTATCAAGAATAATAAAAACAAATCCCCGACTGCTTCATTTTACCTGCCCGCCCCCCCTCTTGCTGTGCACACACCACTGCTTACAGTAAATTTCTTCTTTGTACAGAATTGCTGGATTGGCTCTCCTAGGACCACTTGTGTCTCAGGCATCTGCTCAGCAGTTTCAGCAGCACTGCCTGTCTTGGCTACATCTTTTATTGCAAATAATTCAGGTACTCACTTATTTGTTTTCTTTGAAAATAAGATAAGAAAACCTAATAAGTAATTAGTGTGTTTCTGTTTCTACTCAACATCAAACTAGTTGCTAATAACATAGTGTCTATTCTTTCATATCAGATTTGATATGCATTTCAGCTTTGATGAAAAGAATAGTCATGCAGAAAATAATACTACAATTGTACCCATACTTGCTGTGAGTATTGATAGAAACAGCATCTTCAAGTAGCACTTATGGACTTCAGTTCCTACCTTTAACAGTGAACCAGCAAATATTACAAGAAAATATTATCTAGGACTGTATACATATGCCCTTCAAATGTTGGATTCTTGAGAGATTTTAATATTATGTAACTGAAAATGAAAGTATAATGATGTTTATGTATGTGTCTGATTGTGGATGTGTAAGCACACTTTGCACAGGCATTTGTGTTCATGTTGGATGCAAGGCATTGGCTTGACATGTGATAACTCCAAATGTACAAGGTCGGTAAAAGTGAAACTTGGTATGTGGATCAGGATGCATCTTCCTCAGCACAATAACCCTTCTGTTTCTTGTGAAAGTCAAAGGTCTTTTGAGGTCAATAGAGGTAACATCTGAAAACCATTATTAACAAAAATTTCACAAGCAAAATGTGGATGATTTTCAAACTTTGTATGCAGATCCAGGCTATTGTCTTGCTTAAAGTCATGTGCACACATCTTTAATTATATGTGCTCATTTATGAAAAGTGTCTTGGAATCACTAAACCTTTGGCTTTCTGAGTTTGAGGTTTTTCAGGACAGAATATTATCATGTACTGTAGGGTAAGATGCTGAAGTACTTGCATAAGTCAAGATTGATAGTGCTTTATAGCTTGTCTAACTCTCTCCCATTTATCAGCCACACACTCAACTCTCTCAATTGAAACTATGTTCATCTTTGGTAAATCAAGTGCTCTCAAAGGCTTCTAGCTATCCTGATGTCAGCAGAGAATTAGCCAGTAAACTGATTCAACCTCTGGTGGAAAAAGCTTTACAAATTAAAGATGAAGTAAGTACTTAAATTCCATGCATCAAACTTTGGTGAGGCTGCTAAGAGTGACATATTAGTCTTATTAAATCAAAAGCCAAACTAACTTTAAAGGTTTCCTGACAGTTACGAGCAGCAGAAAAGTGACACTTAAACAACACTTTTTATCAACTTTGGAAATGGATATTTTGAGCATTTTAAAATCTTTCATGCCACTGTAACCCACATTCAATGATCCACTGCAATTGTTCTGTATAATTTGCAAGTTTAAATGATGTTCAGTTCAGTGCAGCATGAATAGTGGCTTGCAGCTTATCACAGCCATTTTTTCATGTTACTTTCTCTTTTTTAAGCAAGCTCTCCAATTAGTCTGTGAAACCCATTTTGGTCTGAGATCTTGTGATCTGATTTTGTAATAAAATGAAAGTGAGACACCCAAAAGCTGAAAGCCATGTTTTCTGTTTCAATATCAATATCAATATCCAAATCACAACTTTATAGGCATCCAAATACATGACAAATAATTGCATGTAGAGCAGCACAAAGTTAAAGGTGAAAGTTACTTTCTATTCAGAAAACTATTGATAACTTATGATGTATAATGTATTCATCAAGTATCTTTGGAGCTAAATGTGTTGCATAACTTGTGAAGCTAAACTATGAAACTTCCTCTGTACAGCTTTGCATATTCTTCTCTTTCATATCTCTCTAGAGAGTGCTGTGTGGTCTAGAAGTCCTTTTAACCTGCATGAAATTCTTCCCTGGCCCATGTGGGGCAATGAGGAATCAGCTGGTGAATCATTTAATTGCTATCATTGGCAACAGCAAAAGTGACCATGTGGCAGAGGTATGTAAAGTGATTACAGTTTAATACGTACTGACAAAAGGAAAATACAAATTGAAACAGTTGTGAACAATGAAATTATTTTTGGTAATTAGTACATAATTCTCTTTTCCGATTTTCATATAGGGTTTAAGTCAGAGAGCTATAGCACTTTGCTTAAAGTGCAAATCATTGTAAAAATCCTGTACAACTTAAAAATTCCATTTGAACCAAAGAGTAGGCAAATTATGGTAAATGACGTCAATCAGGCAGAGTCAGAGATGTTGAAGCTCTTCAGATGAAATTCTTCAAGAACAATATTAAGTGCCTATTTTCAAGTGTAACATGTGCTGATAATAAGACCATAATGTGTGGAAAAACTTTGAAGAGTTTTGGCCCATTGTTTTTTATCTAGACCCATTATTAGATAATGGCGTTTTTGAGTGTAGTGGGAAGATGAAAAGTGCATGTGCCTCATTCATATTTAAACACCCTACCATCCTCCCACACCTTTGTCATTACCACCAATGGTGCACAATGACCATTAACAAGATTAGGTTTAATGGATAATTGGTTGCAGTTCTGTTGCATCTAGTCTTATTTATAAATGTGTGATTTGTAGAAAACTGTGAGTAATGGTCCAGGCTCTGAAAATGGCAAGCAACCAGCAGATAGACTAGAACCCCACCTTTCACTTTTTGTGGAGTAGGCTATGTTGGTTCATTTTTGTTCCTTGCTGAAAACAAAAAGAATCATTGCAGTCATGGTGCCATGTGTATTGGTGCTTGTATGTGTGTTTGTATTTGACACCTTGGCTTGTAAAACGCGATAAGTCAATATTCTAAAGGTGAATGGACTTCAAACTGTGTATGTAGATGCACCATATTGATTTCTGATTAAGGGTCGTGCTAGGTCACCAGAGGTCGAACTGTGGAAACATTGTAAACACTATATCTCAAGAAGAGAAGCTTTGATGAATCTCATGTTTGGCATATTGAGTAAAGAAAACCTGTTGAAATTGGTGTGGGTCAAAAGGTCATTTGCAATGAACGTTCAGTCAACATGATAGCTCAAGAAGTACATCTTTCTTAAACTTTATACTTAGTATGTTGATCCAGCTTGGTAAGTGCAAGAACCCTATTGAAATTGGTAGAGGTAAAATCTAATAACCCTTTACACATGATAACTTCAAAATGAATGCTACAATTAACCTGTGAATTCTCCAATGCTATGATTTTCTTTTGGTGAATACATTTTTGTCAAACTGTTCAGTTTAGTTTGTGAAGGGGCTCTATAAGTCTTCAACAAAACATACAGCCATCCAGTAAATGAAATCTGTTTCAGTCTGTTGATAATCTTTAACACACTCATGGTAAGACACTCAGGAGGCCATTATCAGTTGTCATCCTCTGAGCTTCAAGGTGTCAACAGGTAATCTCAAACGGTCTCAAAATTGGCCTTATTCACTGTGATTTATACTAGATGGCTTTGGCAGTAAGTTGTAAAAATATATTAGTGTATAATTAATGTCATGTAACTCATTCATTAATAACAAGTATTAAATGGATGGTTGGTGGCAGAGCTGATTGCTAGCTCAAAATTGGTAAAAGAAAATTTCCATTTGCTCATACAAACATCTAAGTGGTAATGTTTCTGGATATTGAAACATTTTGGAATACAAATTCTGTACTGTAAAATCCTTACAAGTGAGTGCTACAAATAAGAGATGGACATCTCTGTTCTTTTCTGATTCTCACTTAATTCTTGGACAAATTATATGGCAAGGTATGACAAAGCCAACTGGCTTTCTGGTTCTTTGTTGATATTCTGCAATATTTGTTTGCTGTAAATAAGACTGTGTGGATTTCAGCTCAATATCCTGTATTGAAGTCTAAGAGCATTGTACATAATATGATGTGTTGGAGACAAACATTGTCTGCCTCTCATTTACTACCCTCTTGGGATTGTTGATCTATACTTTATATGATACTTCATTATATTATGTGCTTTTCAATGTTACTCAGTTTGGTATGCTAATTGTGTAGGGCAATAAACACTGGTTTGAGTATTTCTAGCCCAGTTGTCAATATTATTAAGTTCTTTTCTTTCATACTTTTTTCTTTGTTACAGACAGCTGGAAACTGTTTTGCCTTGCTTCCTTCAATTGGTGGTGGCGGTGTTGGTGGGGTACTCTACAAGGAAGCCTGGTCTTTCTACATGAAGAAACTTTTAAACACTTTGAAGGATCTATTTTCTAAACTCTACAAGGATCATGATTCAGGTGAAGAATAAAGTCAAATGTCATTTCAGTTGTTACAATACAGGATCATGGCAATCATTAACACAAAACTACAACTAGGTGAAGGAAGCCTTCAATAGTTTGGAGAAGAACAGACAACTAAGTCTGTGATGTTTGTTGCAACCATCTTTACAATTTATGGCTAGATTGGACACTGGCATAACATCAAAATGGAGGACACATCAATGACTCCAGGAGGTACAAGATGACATGAGCTGCTATATGAACCATGTTTTAAAGCTTGTGAGAAACCCTTTAGGTTACATATTCACAATGACAATAGGTCCTACCTGTACTTGTTCACAGGTTGTACAACACAATCAATGTTTCCATGTGGTAAATGCTAATACATGTATGTATGCCTCCATTTGTATATGGAAGCCAGTTAAGTACACCACAAATAGTGTTTTTAAACTGTGTAGTAGCCGTAGGTTTTAGAATCCAGACACAGACTGCATCGATCAACAATGATGCAATATGTGTTTAACTTTGTTTGACAGCTTTTGAGAACCAGGTAGAGGGAAGTGACATCATTCCTCTTCCACAACCAACTTCTGATGAGCCACAACAGACATTTACACTGGCAGAACAGGCTCAAAGGATGTTGCATATTATGAGATCAATGCTAGAGTAAGTAAGAACCCTTTCATCTTTTTGATTGTGAACCATAGACTGCACCAATGATTCATTCTAATAGAACTCAATCCAACATTGATTCATTCTAATAGAACTCAATGATTCAGTGTAACAAACCTCAATGCACCGATGATTCAGTGTAACATACCTCAATGCACCGATGATTCAGTGTAACATA
>JXUT01146171.1:0-24935 GCA_000934455.1 Apostichopus parvimensis | reverse complement strand
GAGTACCTCTGTCACAGTCATTGTTGTGTTTGTTGAGGCAGGATGGAGTAAGCAATCCAGGATATCTCTGACATCTTTGACCATTTCAGCAAGAATGACAAGAGCTGCCACAACTGACCAAGGATGAGGATGCTGATAAATGAAAGATGGAAATATATAACATTTTTTGAGTTTTATTGAGACTAGTTTAAAGGTCAGTACTGAACTGGTATCAAATCGTTAAACAGTGATATGTTATCTTGCATTTTGTTCATACTAACATATTCATCCTTCTTAGCGTTATTCTTTTTGTCAAAACCTGAAAGCAGCTTTAAGCTGAAAAATTCCCTGGAATTGTTACCTCATCTTTCATCAAATCTGGCAAGTTTTCAGCTATTAAATCTTTGGCAAAACTGTAATTGGAATGTTTCTCTAAGTCTGCAATAGTTGATTCCCCTGGCAGTCTGTTTATTGTCGACAAATACCTGAAATGGAATATATATTAGGGAAATATTTTATAGCTTTTCGACTTTATATTCTCTTTCTTTTTTTTATGTATGAAATGTTATGAATATCCACAAATGTTTCACAAGTTTGTTGACTTGAGAACACCAATGATGCAGTTAATAGCTTACTACTGGTTTGATTTGAATGTAATGTAGAGCTAAGCTGAATAACAATTGAAGATGAATTAAAGACAAAACAGAATTAAAAACATAAATTTATGAGTCGTGACATAAGACAGCTAATAAAGAGGAAAAAAATATAATTAGGCCGACATGTGAGCCAACATGGATTGTAGAGATAATAACATCGATGAACTTGTGGCATCTGTTACCTGTTAGCTCAACATTGCACTGAAGTGTAGAATTACGAGGTATGATTGGATATATATTGACATGCCTCCCATAAAGGTTTCTTATACCCAAAGTAAGGAATACCAGTGTCCACTTTCACATGACCAGTACTATCGGCAACAACTGACCATCACACTTTACATAGATACAATATGGCTACGTGGTGTTCAGTAACTGTAATTGCCATCATAACAGCACCACACGGTGACCACATTTATAACCAATTAACATGCCTTCCATCATGGAACTGATTTGGTAATGAAATGTTTCCTTTCATTAATCAAAATTAAGGACTAAAATATTCATTGGATTCTGCAGCTTTTAGCTTGGAGTACAAGTTTGTCATGAATATTTGGTTTATACTGTAAGCATGCGGATTCAGCATTATTTACTACCTGATGACATCCAACAGACATGACTCCTCTGACGAATCTTTTAGCGGTGAGGACCACGCCCTTGCATTCCCCTTACATCTCCTGTAAGCCTTCTTCCAAGTGATAAACTGAAAATAACAGAAAATTGTGAATCAGAAGAACATAGCGAGTGCCATGTATGTATTAACAGATGACTAGAAATAGTTACTTTACATCTGCATGAATCTCACATACTTTAATGACTTTAGTTTACAAACATTTCTACCGTCAGACTCCATCAGAGAACTTATCCGATCACCTAGATGTTGTAACGCCTCGAGCCAGTGCATCAACTAGAGTCAGACTTGAGTCCCGATTTAATAGGACTCTAGACTCTAATTGATTCTTTGTTTGCAAAAGATTACTGTAGAATTGATTCTAGTCTCTGGTTGCATTGGCAAAGGCGCAATAAACTGTACTCAACTCGAGTCTCAATTCATTGTGACTCAACTCAATTCACGTCTCTAGCTTTGGTGATTCGACTCTCTTGAGTTAATTTTCATAACAAGTATATGAACAATTAAAAATACAAACAAACATGTGACTGGAAAGAAACAATATCTTTATCCAGTTACATAATGTTTGCAGTTGCATTTCAGAGAGGGACTTGAATTGACTCTAGTTAGATATCAACAGGGACTCGTTGTGACTCGACTTAAGTAATCAAGGACTGCATGTGACTTGAACTGACAAAAGAGGCTTGACCCTGTCTCACAATGTGCTAAGCAGAATACTGGACTCGACTTGAAATGTGAAAATGTAGCTAGTATTCAAAAGGCTCCGGTCAAGACTCGAAAATAAGGTACTCGATTACAACACTGCTATATGTAGAAGCTGTTACATTCATTACAAATCACCTCAAGCATCCTGTACACTTTGTGCACACTGAAGTGTAGTTTCCTGAGACACAACGGCATAAAAACAACACTGTATGTTGAGGTTGGATTATCTTTCAAAAACTATTAAATTGGTGAAAACTAAATGAATCTAGTCTGATGTGGGTTTTCCAAATTTAAAATATTACAGAACAGTTTTTATTTTTAAATATACAGCCATGTTTATTCCTGTGTGGAAACCAATATTTATTATTGTTCAAATGAGGTGGTCTTATTTGAGCACTAGGCCTAACTTTCCCTGTGAATCACATAGAAGAATGAGTAGCTTCAATGTTAAGTTTGTAAGATTTTGAAAAATTCTTTGGGCAAAATGGTTCTTTTCAGAGAGTCTGGTACTTTCCAAAAGAGAAACATGAAAGTAGATTTCACTTTAACATGTACACTTGACGGTCTGATGTACAATATTACCCACACATTAGTTGTACACTTTACATATTTAGTCTCTAGCTCATTCTATCTGATCATGTTCAATATCACTCACCGAATCATTAGCAATGACGTTCCACCAGCGATGACAAACCAAAGAGCAGCTTTGCAGCAGATCGAGGACTGAAATTCTACAGAAGATGTTTTCCAATATTTCTAGAGGCAGATTGGCAAAGTAATCACGATTATCATCATCTTCTTCTTCATAATCCTGTCCGTCGCTCACCAACCCAAATGTTCGGGCCTTCAGTGGGGTTGCAGCATCACGCCCCAATTCTTCCGTTTCATCCAAAACCTCATCCGGGATTTCATCTCCATCTAACACGTCTTCGAAGAATGCATCATCGTTAGATGACTTCTGATTACCGGCCATGTTTTCATCTCTGTTAGTTTCACACCAACTTGTCTCCATTGAAGTATTTCCTGACAATTCACTGCTTGAAGGACAGATCTTTTTGCACATTCCATTTCCTTTCTTAACTACGGGTTGATTGATCAGCTTTTGATCAGCACCAAATTGATGAGTGTCGTCATCACCTTCACCGAGGCAATCCAAAAGGGACAAACTCTCCTCACTCGAAGACGAGAGCTTTGAGTCATCATCATCTTCACCTAGTTCCTCCGGCAAATTTGCTTTTCTTTCCCCAGAAGACTGAGACGCAGTCAGTTTACCTTCTTCATCTATGTCATAATCTTCCATCCATTCATCTAGAGAATCGTTATCGAATGCATCCTCTAATTCCTTGGTCTTTTCTTGAGACGGCTGTGAAGAAATCAGAGTTCCATCATCTGAAATATCGTATTCATCGAAGATATCTTCAATGGAGTCGTTTTCGAAAGCCTCGAGACTACTCGTTAAATCATCCTTAGATTTGCAGATCACCTCTTGTTTGTCTCTTGAATCTGTTGAGGAACCAGTAATACTCTCTCCTGTTGGTGTAAGAGAGGTCCCTGGTCTGTGACTAAAATCTGTCCTCCCTTGATCAGTAACTGACTTGGGGTTCTTCAGGTTCCGATTCCATGTTTCGTTCAAATTTTTCTTCACTGACTTCCGTTGAGAATCTTCCTCAGGTTGACAACCTCCAGAGTTCCCAACATCTTTAGGGGGAGATTTAACCAAATACTTTGTCAACGATGTCTGTTTCAAAGGAGATGGTGTCTTTGAAGGAGGTGAAGGAGGTGGTACATACTTCTGAAACTTTGGAAGTTTACTATTCGAAGGAGAGGGCGTCTTTGAAGGAGATGAACTTGGAGGTACATACTTCTGAAACTTTGGAAGTTTACTTTTCGAAGGAGAGGGGGTCTGTGAAGGAGATGAACTTGGAGGTACATACTTCTGAAACTTTGGAAGTTGATCTTTCAAAGGAGAGGGCGTCTTTGAAGGAGATGAACTTGGAGGTACATACTTCTGAAACTTTGGTGTACTCTTTGAAGGGGATGAACTTGGCGGTACAGATTTCTGAAACTGTGACAGTTTACTTTCCTCACTTGCTTTCTGTGGGGAACCAAGGGTACAAATGGATCGAGATGCGACTGCTTTCTTCGGTGTTTCTCGGCTAGAGAGATCTTGTGTATTGCTTAGATTTCCTTTATTGGGAGACACACACTGAGAACTTTGGAAAGCAGTAAGCTTCACTGGTGACTGATTAGGTATTACACTGGAGGTTCCTTGAAAGATTTTACTTGGAGTAGAAGACCTTGGACCTGTATGAGGCTCATACTGGCTTTTGCTTTTGGAAAGTGTGTGACTTCCATGCCATGGTGACTTTCTTGTGGTGTTAACCAATGGTTTAGCATTCCTTTGTAAGGAATCTCCAGAAGTAGGCGGACATTTTGATGCCATCTGAAGGTTACTCACTTTGGATGAACTGGAAGATTTTCTATCAGTTATTTTATCTGGTGATGGCTTTGTCTTATCAATTCTCTTTTTAAAATTGTTGGTTGTTGTTGGTCTTTCCGACAGCATTTGAGAGCTGGACGGAAAATATTTCATTTTACTTGTTGGAAATTCCATCGACTTCCGTTTGGGACTTCCAATTTGAGCAAAACCACTTGTATTGTAAACACTCGCTTGTGGAGGTCGAGCTTTTGTACCTTTGCTGGGTGAGATGTACTGTCTCTTAGGATTACTGACTGTTTTTGTGACAGTTGATGGGCCACCATGTTTAAGTTCTGGCCTTGCTTCTGGAAGGAAGCATGAGCCCTGAGAGCGCCCTCTTTGAGCTGAACTTATATTAACATTTTTCTCACGAGTTGTTGAGCTTTGAAATAACTGTGGATTGGTGAGAGATGCAGCACCTTCTGGCGTATTTGAATAATGAAGACATTCCCGAGGACCCATCCATATCTTACGTCTCTTGGAAGATGGGTCGGAAGAATCAATGTCTCTATTAAACTGGTCTTTTCGGGAATTATCCTCAGTCATCCTGATTCTGGCATCCTGGTGATAATCTGTGAAGCATATTAGCAAAGTTACTCATCTAGTTCATTCAAAGTTCAATAGTATGAAGAATTGCATATTGTTGGGCATGCAAACGAGTGTCTTTTTACTTGTGTGTCTTAGACCTACATCAAGCATGTTTTACCAGAGCTGGTTTCTCTTAGTTAGACCACATTGCATGGCTAACAGAAACTGCAGATTACTTGCCATACTAGACAAAAATGCATATATGTTTTGCTATTAATGTACACACACATGCTATCCAATCCTTTTCCTCGCATACCAAAGCATGTGTTTCAAAAGCTCCAACAGGTGCTGTGTTATATACTGTACCCCCCCCCAACCATTCGTAAGTGGACTGTTCCAAATTATCCTGTGAAAATGTAACCCATCGTGCTCGTGATTGGCCGATTAGGCTTAAACCATTTTTGAAGGTGAATGCGCAAGAAACATATCAGTGTGTCCCTTCATTGACCTTTTGTCTGGAACAGTAGAAGCAAAATGTGCAGCATGAGGAATGTTAGTGTAAAGAGAAGTGACGTCGAAAGTACCGATGATGGCTGTACTGGGGATTTGGTTCTTGATATTATTTTTACCGGGTATTCAAGGTTTGTTTCGAATATACCTGGTATTTTCGGTATATTCGTTGATAACAGATTTCAATACTGTCAGTATGGGCATGAATGAAATACCAGGTATACCTAGTATAAAGATAAACCAATGCACCCTAGGGCATAATTAAATTAATGTTAAAACTTAGCCTCATTATGCATTCAATTATAAACACAAACAAAACTGATCCCTACCTGTACACTATTTGTTGGTACTATAATTGTGTACTGTGAAACTTGTAATCACACAATGCTTATGTTAAGTTTTTTGCTATTAAGGTTATGTTAACAGTACATCAAACTTTGTACTGAAGTGAAACTGAAAGGAACCGAACTAACAAACTTTTTCTTAGGCCTAACCTTAGTGATTAATTGGCTTACGATATCGTCTTCTTCTTCCAGTATACTAGTGCTAACTTCATCTTTGAAGACTCATGCACTTGATTGACAGGTTGGCTATCCAAAAAGCAACACAGAAATAAATACGATTAACCTGAAATTACTCATTGCTTATTATATATAAAAATGAGTGCTCATACCAGATTTCAGCGAGTTTCATTGAGATTCACAGGAGGAAATCGGGGACAATTTTGGAGCAAACCATAAACAGCGTCACACGGTATGTGAAGAGATCACAGTGAGTGAGTTATACGGAGATAGTTTTGCGAAATTAGGGTGCATACAGTTAAGGTAGTGGCTATTGACCCGGCCGCCGGGCCTCTAAGCCCCGCTCGCTATTCACCCGGCTGTAGATGGTACCATGGAAGTTGTGCACAGTCCTGGATCTCATATAAATTTACTATGTAGGCCTACGTACGTACGTCAGGCAGGGCAAGCGCATGTGTTCAGTAGGCCGTGCTATTAAAGTCTGCAATTGCCTGCGCTGAGGATCATCAGCGGCGATCGACCCCCACACAAACAAACGCAATCGCTATTCTCCCGCGCCATTCATTTCGGCAGCCGGGTCGATAAGCCACACTGTACGCTATTCACCCGGCGGCCGGGCCGATAAGCTCCGCTCGCTATTCACCCGGCGGCCGGGTCAATAGGCCCAACCTACAGTTAATACATTACACAGAAGTCACTCATCTAACTGGTGGCGCTTTGCTTGTACGGCAAGCAGAGCCGTATATAGAGAGAGTTTGGCCAATGGGGGACCGATTTTGATTGGTCGAGAGGTGACACGCCCTCATAGGGTGCCGTGATAGTTCCAAATCAAAAACAAGTTTTGCGATGAGCAGACGACACTAACAATACAATACATACTTAGTACACTACTTGCGTAAAATTTAATTTATATTGTTAAAGAAAACAGAAAACCGCTCATTATACAACTATGCCTTGCTGTGCGGCCTGGGGATGAAGCCAGCGAAGATCAAGTTCGTTTTTTTTGTTTTCCAACCAACGTCCAAGGACGAAAGATTTGGGAGACAAAAGTTGGTCGGGCAGGCTGGCGGTCTAAAGCTTAAAGGAAATAGTACGAAACTGTGTGAGGTGAGGATAGGCATATAGCCTAGGCCTCATTATCGAAGACTAGATCGTCATGTTTTGGTTATAAAAAGCCAGAATTTCCTGTTTACTTCCATTTTAGACCAAAACGAACAAGCATATGTCTTGCTAATTCGGGGCTAAAACTGAGTTATAAAATGCCTAGTCTAGGAGTTACACCCTGAATGCTAGCCTACTACTAAGTTAAGCTAGGCCTAGGCCTTAAGTCTGACTGCAGCAGGCCTGAGTTAGGCCTAACTTACCTGCAGACAATTAGCTGCGTCACTCGATCATACGACTTGAGCTATGGACAAAAGAATTACTAACCTAGGCCACATAGTCTAATTACGGAGGGCATAACAATACATAGGGCTATGCTTAGCCTGAGATAGGCCTAGGATAAGCACTTAGTAACTTACTTAGCTGGCTATGCAAGAGCGCTTTGAATGAAGAATTGTTAACAGCCATAGTTATACAGCATAGTTCTAAATTAGCTAGGCCTTACAGTTTCAGTCAAAAACTCCATTAGGCCTACCCTTTGGCCTACAGTACAGGCTTAATGTAAGGGTTTAGCCTAGAAAAGGCCCAGTCCATCTCCAGCTAACGTATCCTACAAAAGACAAAAATACTTGGCTAGACCTCCTTGTGCCTGCCAACTCTTGTAGAAGTTGTAGTGTTCTGTCAAATTCTCAATGTTAAGTCTTCAATTATGACAGTTTGGCATCAGCATGTATCTTCAAAATTTCTTACTTTCTTCACTTGCATGACCAGGTAATTTTCTACGTTTTGGTTTCAAATTTGCAATCTCCAGGTTCAAAAGTTTTTAGGTTGGCAGGTCTGCTTTGGCCATTTAGAAGATTTATTTTGTCACTGGGAACTGGGAGCCTAGGAGGGAATTCCTGACGCCACCCTGATTTATGTGATTTTCATGAAGAATGGGACTTGAAATATTACTTTATTACTTTCTTCTTATAAAACTTTACTTTCATTTTAAAGGCTCACTTTGAAGATAGCCAATTTGAAAGGTGTCTTAGTGAAGGCAAGCGGAAGCTTAGGAAAGATGCCATTCCCACACTATTATCAGCATAGGACTCATCCCAAAAGAAGGAGAGTACTTGAGAGAGGTTCTGTGCCACCAGTGCTACAAAATGTATTAGTTGACCACAACTATTCTTGGTCACCAAATGAAGAACTGCAACTACAGTTTAATGATAAACTTGGTAAGTATTTAAAGTTTATTTCACTTTTGATGGAATATATCAATTAACCTTGGAAAAGGGCAATCATACTATATTAATTATTGTTCAAGCAAATGATTATTGAAAACAAGAAGATTAAAATTTTATACATATCTAGATCTTTTTAACCTCCAGATTTCTCACTTGATTAATTGATTTACAACTTTGCACTTGGAGCCGGGAGGTCCAGTGTTCCAACTCCATGGCTTCTCAGACCATGGCTCTGGTACTGACATTTTTAAGTCAGCTCTTCATCATTTACTCAATCTACAGTATTCATTCTTCTTCTGAATCTCTTCATCATGCTTCTGAAGTTGTCATTTCATTCCTGTTCCCTCCACACCAATTTTGAAATTTATCTGCTTAATTCTCACTCACTTCTTATTAAGCAAACCCTTCATCATTTACCTCAATCTATTCATTCTTCTTCCAAATCTCTTCATCATGCTTCTTAACTTGTCATTTCATTCCTGTTTCCCTCCACACTAATTTTGAAATTTGGCCAAACTCTCTCTATATATGGCTCTGACAACAAGATAGTACCGGAGCATAATACAAACACTATGTCTTGGCATAACTAAAGTGATAAAGTTGACATAAAACACTCGAAATGGTGATATCGTGTGCCGCATTTGTGTGCCAAAGTCGTCAAACATTGACAGTGGACTGCAGTTTTACAGGTCATTCTTAGGAAGCGATAGTATAAGCAATTACATAGGAATATAATTACTTCACTAGTGTCGTCTGCTCAGCTGCTGTATTGTTATGCACTGGAACCTGTACATAGTTAGCCTAGACACCTAAACCGGCTACGGCTGTCCTATCGAATGCGATATGACTAAAGCCTAAAGACATCAATTATCTCCACCTCATTTTCCTTAAAACTGTATCCCTAAAGATACATCCACTTGACAGAATAGCATGGGATGACTGTTATGATGTCCTGGGCTTATCAAGTACAATTCAATATTAGAAAAATAGGCTTAGCTTAGGCCTAGCCTAGTATGAACATAGCCTTGCCCTTGGTCTAACTTAGGTTAGCCTTAAGCTTAGAATACTTTAGTATGTTAACATATCTAGAATTGTACAAATATATAAGTATCTCAACACAATCTTTGTAGCATGTATGTCATTCTAAAGATTATAAAAGTCTGTTAAATAATGTCCTGTCTGAAAGACAAATACATCCTCAAAATTTTAAGAGGTACTCCACCGTATGGCAACATTACTGCTATCAATGCAGGGTACTAATTTAGAATCCATACCCTTCGACTACCTGACTAACCCCTAACCCTATTCACTGACTTCTATTCTAATGAGCACACACGTTCAGCTCGATTATACAGTTGTTATTCTGCCGATTTGAAGTAAGCTTTCCCATTCATATGGTACAGATTCTAAAGTTAGGCCCAATGCAGAGACAACACAACCTTTGTAGAAGGTATGTCAATCTAAAGTCTCTTAAATAATGTCCTGCCTGAAAGAAAAATACATCCTCAAATATGACAGAGGTACTTCAATGTACAGCAACATTACTGCTATCACTACAGAGACAATACAACCTCTGTAGAAGGTATTGCTACCAAGCAATTAATGTCCATATCTTCAGATGAATCGATTTATATAAAATGACTGCACTTGATCTTCTTCCTAAATATCCCCTAAAATCATGAAGTAACCATATGTACATAAAGAACATGGAATGGAAGGATTTGTCTCGTTCCTTTCAGCCTGTAGCATCCGGAATGAATTCTACAGAAAGATGCAGTCCTTCTCGAATCTGGAAGTCTATGCTCGTAATGCAGATGATGTGGAACTTCTAGGATTGATACAAGTTGTGAGAGTCTTCAATCATCGTCTTCCAGAACTTATCGAGAAAATCAAGAAAGAAACAGTGAACAATCTCCAGTCTGCGAGTAAGAATATTTCCAAAGCCATCTGTCTTTAATATCGATGTAAGGTCAAAGATCAGGGAAGTCACAAAACTTGAAACAGACAGTGTCAAGTAAGCTTGGTTAATCGTTTGAATACTAAGTCTCAAAGTGGATTATTCTGAACAAAGTTCTTGATTGAGGGAAACCCCTCATAAGGCCTCCAGTTGATGGCTTGTGTCAATGTTATTCAATTGATTGCAAAACAGTAACTTAAAGAGCTTGAAATGAAGGTGTATACTACAGGGAAAAACAAATGCAAATCCTGTATGAATCCATCCTAGAATAATGTCTCATATCTGGATCAACAGAACAAAATCCCTTTTGTTTTTGGTGGAGATCAAAGGTCAGCAGAGGTCAAACTGTGAAAATGTTACAAGCAGTATATCTTAAGAGATATGGATCAAGATTAGTGTTGGATGTGTCCTAAATTACCTTACATTTTACTTTCTTTATAGCTATTGTCCTAACCACAGCACACAAAGCCAAGGGACTGGAGTTTGATACTGTGCAATTAGCAACTGACTTAAGCTTCTTCTCTCTAAATGTTGTACCAGTTGAAGGAGGAGATATTATAAGTATTTAGTATTTCCCCCCTTCTCTTTATCATTATTTTTCTTGTCCTTTAATGTATCATTTATATATGTCTGTTGTCCTTAAACAGATACTGTTTACTTTGTGTGTGCTTTCTTTGGGGAGTAGCACAATTTTATGATGTTTAATTATATATTATTTAAAATGATGTTTCTCTCTTTGAAATCATAGATTTAACATTGACCATTATTGTTCTTGAGTATTTGCTTCCAGGTGGACTACAAACAGTTTTTATGTTTGCTGCTATCAATTATTATCAATATTTATATGATGTTAACTATTTTAATAATATTCTTTTCTTTCTGCAAAGTTGCAGGTTTATTTTCAGATTGAAAAACAAGAGTTCTTGTTATTTTTGTAGTTTTCCAGTATTTCCTAAACAAATGAAAAACAAAAGCTAATTGGAATCATTTTCATTTTTGTTTTATGTCAGCTGAAGATATCAATATACCAGAGGATGAGAAGAATTTAATTTACATCGCTGTAACCACGGCGAAGAAGAGTTTGATGGTAATTGATAACCTGAAAAAGGGCCTTAGCAAAATGTCAGTGAGTACTAAAAGGTATGTTACAAAAGGAAGATCCTATAAACATGACAGCCACCCTCTGCATTAAAAGTCCTTTAGCCTCCCCCCCCCCCCTTGCACAAACAAAGGTAAGTACTGAGCAGTTTGAAAACTCTTCTATAGGGTACCATTGACAAATCTCAATAATATTGATAGATTGCCCAATATCAAGTTTTCAAACCGTATATGTTTTTATGTAGGTCAAGTAAGTTCAAATATGAATGCCTTGTCAAAATCTCAACAAGGGATGACTTTAAATGAGTTTCCGATTGTTTTAATGCATGTGATGCTGTGTTTCGCATTTTACATCTGTGCTGTGAGTGTGTTATGCATGGGTAACATTGTTGCATGTGAGTTGTGTCACGCTGTGTTTCTTGGTTTATATTAGCCTTTATTCTATTTGCTTCTGGTTTATTCTAATTAATTTGTCACAAAACAAATCGTGTTAGTTGTTATTCTTTAAACCTCCTTTGTTGTAACAAATTATATAAGTGTAATTCTGTTCCATGATTATTGACTTTGTGAAAGGTTATGTATTCTTGTAGCTTATTGATGATTGCCATTATTGTTTATTACTGAATCCATTTTCCATATATGACAGTTACTTATGGTTGTTAATGTTTCTTTTGCCACCAGATTGTTCAGTTTGTCCAGATTGACCATCTAAATCCAAAATTGAACAGTTATTGAGCAATAACGCCAAGGATATATCCTTAAGCATCAGTTCGGACAGTCACATCTGATATTAGATTCTTTAATGTGCAATTTGATGAATCAAACACCCATCAAAGCAAACGATGGCAGAGGATTGTGGGACCTCAAAGCCTATATGCAGAGGTGCCACAAGAGGCTCTCACAGATGGGATATGTTAACGACCTCAATTCCACTAGTAATTTACTCAGAATTCAGCGACCTTTATGGAGTTCATATTTGACATGTTATTGCATAAATCAAAATGGACCTTACTTCATCCCACCTCCCGATGTCAGTCCGGGGAAAATGGTTCAGTCAGTGGGATGTTTTTCCATTTAGCTGCAGAAGAATTAGACCACTGCTACAATTGTGCACTCTCCTCGCCCCCCCCCCCCACCACCCACCTTTTGTTCAACTCTCGCAAAGTATGTATTAGCACAACCTTGCCTTTAGAGCCGCTACTTGTTTATACTTTAAATGTGCCTCAGAAAGCACCATTTCATGTCTATTATTATTATTTTATTCCTTTGTCAACAAAGCTTTTTCTTAAATCAGAGAGTAGTGGCCAGTGCTTAGACTGTGGCCAGGCAATTGCATCACAACAGAGGCTTGCTATGGCAAAAACGGGTCTGTTAAGATTGTGAGTACATTGAACAATAATTTTTTGTGTTTTCTTTTAGTTCTTCGAGAATATTCTAGTGCATGGACATCCAACATTTTGGATGTAAAGGTGATATTTTCAGTTAACATGGTGAATAAAACTGAATAATATAACTAGTAACTATTGACAAATATTGAAATATAAAAAAAAAAAATTGGGGGTAAATTTTTTCAGTTTCTTCCAAATAACCATCATTTTAGTAACATGCTTTACAGTGTGTGTGCTTATTTTACACAATTGCAGTGAAAGTGCTAAAATTGATAGCATCAATCCACATCTGATGAGTATCCTCCAAAGGTCAACAGCCATTATTTGTGCACCCCCTCCCACCCCCTCCCATAAGAAAAAACTGAACTCTGGCTACTGACCTGTTCAACAATGGTCGGCATTTGACGACAGCAACTAGTTATGTTATACAAATATCTAGTGTTGCGTAAATACAGCTATAATATCGGCTTTTAAAAACAAAAATCAAACACTACAAATATGAAGTCAGCAAATGAAACTTGTCAACATGTGTGAAAGAATAATATTGGTCAGCAATTTGATGGAAACTTCACTGATTCCGGTATTTGGGTGCTACTTCCACTATGAACTGATCGATACAGATATTGTATATTCATGATCTATCTGTGTAATGGGATTATGCTACTAATGTCACTCCCATGAGACTCCTGAATATGACGAATCAGAGCATAGGAATGTGACATTTGCATTGTTACAATATTTAACCAATGATTCAAACACTTGGATATATCACCATTTGTATTTATATCTGAAGTTCTCTGATTGAGTTTTGATCCAATTTTGTTGCTCTTGCAAAATTTGAACAGAATTGGTTTAGATGTGGGAACTCCACACACCTGAATGGGGCTTGCCAGTAACACACCAGACAAATCCTAATCTGTTGGACTGACGATTATGATGACATTGGTGTATAGCCATGTCAACATCATTGCCTGTGAATATGATACAAAATGCACAGGAGGGGGGGGGGGGGGAATGTATGACCCATTTAAGATTTAATTAGTTAAAGGCTAGACTGGCGATGTGGCATAGAAACACAGGTAGTGCTGCTTGTTAAAGTGAAATTATGTGTTGACTTAAACATTTAGCAGTTTGATAAAAAAAAAACATTTCCTGTGTCATAAGGGATCTCTGGATTAATAATTGAAGTATTTTACTACCACAGTTTACAACAATATATTGTACTTTTTATTGTCATAGAAAGGCTTTGGAAAGATAATTTGAATTATTCAGGAGTAGTTAACACTACTTTACACTTGTAAACACTCTAGATAAAGAATTGGAGAAACTGATGTTTGACAAGGTTGTCTGAAAGGTTTCCAAAATATTCAACTCAGTTACAAGTAAATATTAGAGTCAAGCTTATTCTCCTCAAGAACTTCTTGGTGGTTATGTCTTCATTATGTGCTCAAAATAATGTTGTATGGAAATTTTTAATTACAGTGCAATAGAACCTGTTCTAACAGCAGAGTATTTCCATGAAATTTCTATAATATTTTCTGCAGTAATTTTTAGGATCTATAGATTAATACATGATTAGGATGAATTATTGTATTTTATTATCCTTACGTAGCTGCCTAGATATAGTCCATCTATTATTTTCTCATTAATCTTTTACTCTATGATTTTAATTTGTAGTGGAATAAGAGCAACAAACTGTGAACAATATTGATTATGTAACTGGAGTGATTTTGTGTGAGAAACATGTTACATTGTGGGATGAACAGGTTTACATTGGGGCAATTCCACACAAAAGGGGACATAGCGCCAAAACTTTTATATGCATGCAGCTAAAACAAATTTGGTTCCAGATTTGTTTGAAACAAATTTCATTCCATTAAGATTTCATTTCTTTAAGAATTATATAAATTTTAATTAAGTTAGCCTTTGGAAGCATTTTGGTACCAAAAATTAGGATTAAGTAGTAATCATAGTTCTTCTATTAAAACATAAAAAAATATGTAAAAATGGCATCAATTCCTGTTAGGTGAGAGTTTGGGTCATGGAAAACTGATTGCAATTATTTTTTTGCATATTTTGTCGATCATTTCAGTTATATATGATAGCTGGATCAGCCAATGAAAATGTTCTTCCAATTACTGAATTTTAAAAAAAGAATTTTTTACTTAATATGTAGTTTAAAAGTTCTGAAAGTTATTATGTAAAGCAACATTTAGGAAGACCAACAATGTGGACTTATTAAAGAAACATATGTCCTTATTATCATACACTAGACCTCCAGTATTGTGAGGTGTGGAAATGCTGTAACAATAAGCCTATGGATAATCCCAGCTTAAGTCTTCATGATCAATACTCCACTTCTCATTTAACTTTATGGTAACACAGAAGTATACAGCACATTTAATACAACCATCAATAAAATGGTATCTGAAGACAATTTAGGAACTCGGTGGATAGAGGGCTTGATAGTCAAACTCAGGAATCAGTCCAGCCACTGGGAAGGGATTTCCCCCATTTGAGTAGTATTGCCAGTGGTAATGCCAGGGCCGGGACAGTCTCCCAGTGAAATCGGCCTCCCCTTCCTCTAACTGGCACTAGTTATACATTTGTCTATTTTTTGTTTACACTTGTCTGAAAAATTATTTGCTTGTCTTTTTTATTCCTACTCGATCCTCTATCAATATACTAGTCTACTTATTGTTTCATTGCTTGCCTCTCCCCCTTACCCTTCCCCCTCCCCTGTCACAAATCTGAAGACAACAACTTTCAAGATGTGCCTTCATAGGCTACTTAATTTGTGTGCTGTGCAGTCAAAAGTAATTCACTACAAAATGGCTCTTTTACATGCTGAAAAGCTGTTGACTGTAATGTGCAATGTATCTATGTAATGCATAACCAAGACCCTTGTTCAAATACTGCACATATTTCAACAGTTCATATTTTAGGTGGTGGGTGTTCTGTCAACTTTATATACAGAATTTTGTGTTCTTTTCTTAAAGGCATTGAAGACTCGCCCCAAACCGGGTACGGCCATCTGAAAAAGTTAACTTTCTGTTGCTTGCTAGTGACGTTTTGTTCGTGTTGCTACAAAATACAGACAGTATTGAAACATGATACCTTGTTATCTTTAGCTGAACCTGAGATGTCCATCGCTGTATCGTTTGTATACTGTGCTGTGGGTATTGACCACAGCTGTTTGTACTGACTGTGCACAAGTGTCTAATTACCGACGGTAGCAAGCTGTGTGTGTATTTTCTGGGATCGATGGTGGTGTGTAACACTTCTGTTACACCTCATTCGAAACTAGGTCAGATTACCGACATAAGACGTTTCTTTTTATATTGAAATAAACTATTTTCTTGAAAATAATAAGTTATGCTAGCTCTGTATTCATTGATTTTACTTTGCAGCAGTTTTCTCGTATCATTAGTGTAAAAAGTACATTGTTTGTGCAGTTTATATTTAGTACACCTTTTGTCCTTCCGTTACCATTTATTAACCAACTAAAGTCATTACATATATGTAATCAAAAGGGTATTTTCAAATGGAAAAATGTATAGTGTAGTTAAAACTCAAAGGATAGCATTTATCAACTTTCAAACAAAATAACCCAATTAGCTGCCTTTTTTTAGACGTCCTCTCGAATTTCATCTGAGGTAGCGCGCAGCTATTCTTGTTTGCAAGTCGAAAGTAACATAAGAATGTCGATTCTCCGTAATGAGGGCGTTTATTATTTGGATAATGCGCAATATAGAAAGTACTCCATGTGGCCTCATTACGCAGTTAGCGGCAGTCAGTGCAGTTCGAACACACAAGTTACCTCAAACGAAGAACTCACACCAGACTAAGGGACGAAAACGTTAAATCTGTTCGTCGATTGTATGTGCAGTATGTAGGCCTGAACTTTTGCTTAGCGGTGGCGCCATTGTAAATACTAATTGTTGTTGCTAGCCGAGCTAAGGGTTTGCTTTATGTATTATTAATATTAGGCTAAATCCAAGTTAGGCTGTGTGCTAACGTTAGGATAGGGCTAGGACCCTACCCGTCAGTACACACTAGGCCTAATGTTAACTTTTGGTAGTCACTGTGCGCCTAGTCTAACTTGCGTTAGGTAACTCAAGACCACAATAAAGTGAACCGTCTTTTCGTTTTGGTCAAATATTCTAGTTCATGAACTTTGTCCGTAACATAGTCAAATTGTTAACAACTTTTTAAATGCAACTTATATTCTTCAAAGTGTAACGGAAATGGCCGAAATTGCCACAGTGAAATAGGGAATGATCAGTTTTGTATATTGAGACATTTTCATAAATTAATGCACACATTTAGCCAATTATACTGTAAACTGCACGTTTTTCTGCCTTGCTTCAAGCAGTTTGACTCCTGACCATGACAAGTATTACTCTTTCAATTTATGGCAGAGTTTGGTCAAGCCATTAATGAAATCACAGGTGACATATCTGAAGGGTTGGAACTAAACCACTGAGAATAAAACAGCAAGATTGTCATTGCCCTTACTCCTTAGTTACTATAGCGCATTTACCATATACCATCATTTGAACTGCAAACCTTGCTGACTGGTGGTCAAATGCCTTAAAGTCAATGCAAACAATATTTCAGTTTCAAATGTAAACCAAGAGACACTTCAACTCTTACTTGTGATTATGATATTAAGATGTAGCACCTTAAATCCAACCCCTTATTTCTCAAAAACATGAAATAAGTTACAAAACATTAACTTTTCATGAATGAAGGTGTCTTTGTGGCATGATATAAAATGAACCACTAGGTTAAGTTATACTGGTGCTCACGTTTGTTGATAGGAGAAATGACACTGCATGTGCAATCACTCTCTTTTCTGTAAAGTAAAGATAAATACACTCCCAGTTTAAGACATTTGGAACGAAATACTTATCCCAATATGACAAGAATCTAACCACATAATACTTTCGGCTGATCTTTATCAAATGGTTAAATGTTGGCATTATTTACGCTACTTCACAAATACTGATGATGTAAAATTATAACAATATCTGAATATAAAGTAAAGATAACCCACCACAGCAATAAAGAGTGGCATTGATTCGGGGCAAAGTTCAGTGACGTCGATTCTGGTTCGCCAAACTTACCCTGCTACTGTAGGCCAGCCTTCATAACAAGAGCGTAAGGGATGAATAATCCAAAGGAAAAAAACATAGTTAGGCTTGACCTCAGTAACAAAAAGCATTGAATTAAGTTTGGTCAAAATTGCAACGAATACGGATGAATTACACCTCTTGAGCCTAGGGTCCATTGGCCATCCCTGCCACAACGGCAAAGTATGATGCTTATTATCTGCATTGAGTGGAATGCAGCTGACATTCTCAGGCCTAATAGAAATTACAAACATTATTGGCGTATTGTCCAACGATACTATCCAAATATATATGGCAAAAGGGGAAAGGTATAGAAAGAATAAATGAGGGATATTGCTTCATCTGTTCTAATGGACACGAACAGATATTGCAGTGTTCTCCACAAGGGTTTTAAGGGTCCCCGTCCAGTAATGCATCATTTAAAAGACAAATGTACAAGGTCATTAATCGAGTAGTGGCACAAAGTTGCAGAGTCTAGGTACTTTATATATGCAAAGTTGCACACACATAGCTAGTACAGGCCCCTATGTGTAGTAATACAGGAGCCCTAGTGTTACAGAAGCCAAGCTACCTTCGCAGGTAGTTTTGCCGATGTTCCTTGGAATTATTAGAGACCAAATAGCCATTAAATTTCTTCAGATGGACTGGAGGTTATACTTTTCACATCTAAATTATGAGAACTTGTGTGACATATGGGAGGAAGAGAGGAGCAAGAAAGTGGCACTATTTTGCATCATCTAACACCTCAATAGTGAAAATTCCTCCTCCCAAACCCCTCCCCCGGTGCCTCAAAAATCTTTGGAGAACACCGATAGCAAGGATTGTTTCTCAAACAAATGCACATACAGCAGAATGATCTGGATGGGGATAGCAGTGGTCGTTTAATGCCACAGAAAGCATACTTAATGATCTGGATGGGGATAGAAGTGGGTGTTTAATGCCTCAGAACGCATACTTTTGTCTTTACTGCAAGTGTAATACAGATTAGAATGCACATTGCTGTGTAATCATGCAGGATGGATCAGTCCTACTTCCATTCACTCAGTCTACCTCAGGGACTTTAGATAGAGAAGAAAAAGAAAACTTAGTGAAGAAGATTTGTTCCTGTTAACTTCATCCTTCGAATATAGTTGTTTTTAATACTCTTGTTCCAGCCTATGATATTATTATTTTCCAAAACAGATGATTGAATTGCAGGTTTTATTGGACTACTTGCTGTATCACAAACAGTATATTTTAAAGTTGACTCCATAGATATAGATTTAAGTAGAAATCACTACAGGATGATTTGTCATCCATCAGGGAAATTAAATAGGACACAAAGCAATATCAAATTGCTTGCAGGAAACTAGGTACAAATGAACAATATCTATATCTTGAGCTGGTTCAAAAAATCTTGCTGGGAAAAGTGTTATGGCTACTTTTTGACTAAATCTCAATATATTAGGGCTCAGACTGTCATAACATGCAAGGATCTTCTTTTGGGGTATTTATATGCTGAATTCAGAAGCAGTCATGTTAATTCTTATATTGCATTCAACTGAGAAATCTTCCCGGGAGAATGTTGCAAAATTTGATGAAAAGAAAAATTGCAGTGAATTTGGCTAGGATGAGTCCTGCCTACTGTGAAATTGTCAGCATGCTCGTCACTTGTGTGTTAATTTATCATACAGTAGTGATCCTATTTAGAAAATGTCTAAGCTATGCACACGATGTACAGTTGTATGTAGTTGGAAATAGCTTTCATTTATTGTGTAATAATTAGTTTTCCCCCTTTGTTTTTTCATCAGTCAAGGCATTGATTTGCAAATAAGCATCTACAATGGCAGATTATCCAAACACAGTTGTTCATGTTGACACTCCGAGACCGGGACCAAAGAGAAGAATTAACATCAGGCTGCATCCCGAGAGCCGTAACAGACGATGGGGTCCGAGAGTCCAGAAGTTATCAACAGTTCCTCCACCGTTGGTCGATTGGTCATCAGATGACCAGACAGATGGATTGTGTAAAGGAGCAAATGTTAAGAAAGAAAATGCAAAGAGTTTCTCAGATATATTTGGAGCTTTACAAGATGAATCCCTGAAAGACGAAACCAGTACCAACAGCAGGGTCGAACTTAATCGAGATGCCCTGAGATCACATGATGATGAAGGTGATGGCGAAAGGGCTTCCGAGTCTGACGAGGACAGCAGCTCTTCCAAGAGAAGCAGAGAGGAGATGGAAGATGGCTTGGGAGAGGATACCGCTAACCAGTTGAAGAGAACCAGAATGGAAGGTGAAGATGGGGACTTAAACATTCAGTACAGCATTGAGAGAAATGAGAAATCTACCAACTCTGGTTCCGGTGATTGCAAGGAGAGAACCTTGTCAAAGAAAGCAGCGATGAGTTCAAACAATCAGGATGCCTCAAAGGATGGAGAATCTACAGGGAGAGAGAGCACCATCGTAGGTTGCCAAGAGAAAGCGAGTGAGGTCGAGAATGATTGTGAGCAAGGAAAACTTAACCCAAGAGCACAGGAGATCAGAATCCACAAGGCTCTGAAGAAACAAGTGGCTGATAAGATGCAAATTCCAAGGAAATTAGATGGCGTAGGAAAGATACAAGAAGGGGACACAGATTCCACTGAAGAATCGGAAGAGGAAAAGGAGAATTGGAAGAAAGTAGTAGAAAGTCTGACGACTAATGTAGGAGAGTTAGAACCTGTGCAATCACTGAGCAATCAACTCAAGCAAAGTATTTGTAGCCCACCAACAGGATCTCTCCAGGATCAGCCAGTGTTCATGCAACCTTGGGGACTGTTTCCATTCAGACCCATAGGGCCTTATAGTTCTTGCCCCCCATGCTGGATTCCACCACCTGTATTCTATCCATATGCACAACCAGTTCCGTATCCTCAACCAGTCAGAGTACCGCCTGGTATGCAATTATCTCCCTCCTGTAGTGCCTCTCCCGGTGAGCTCTCTAATGCTAAAGCACCTCACACAGACAATAGTGAATGTAAAACCATGGCCTCTACACCTGGGTATTGTCATTCTAATTCCTCGAAAGTGCTCAATTATTCAGCAGGTGAAAGAACACCGATAGAAGCCACTGCCCGGCAACATCAATCTCTTTCAGATGCGGAAGGAGTAGAGGAAGTCAGAGATGAAAGAAGACAGAACAATACCACTCTCCCAGAGACTCCCTCTCTGCCGCCCTCAAGGAGAAAGGTATACGTACCAGGGAAGATCACGCAGATGAAAGATAGAACATGTGACTTCTCCAGAACCCTGAAAGAGGAAGATGTGACAGGAAAGAAGAGAGATGCAAACTCTTATATCAGTTTGATGAACCAAGAATCATCAGTAAGTCTTTACTCACCAACAACATCAGAAAAATGTCCAAAGTCGTCTCTAAACGATGACAGAGTCAGTCCTCGGGATTCAAACGACCAGGTCATCGAAGAGAAGGATAGCATCCCATGGCAGAGGTCTTGGAGAGGAGGTCAGGCTATGTTGAAGGCAGTTCAGTCTTCGGCACCACCAGCTATATCAACCGCAAAACGCAGCGATCCAGCTTCGTTTTCTGACTGTCTGAGAGGGAGCACTCAGTGGGAGACTTCTAGAAACAATGCTTTTACCCCTGGTAGTAGCTGGGCGAATACACCCAGGGCTCAGCTCGTTGCCAGGATTCAGCCACGTCGACGTCTCACCTTGCAGGAGGAAGTCATGATGAATTCCACGCCCAAGTCATTCCATCAGCAGTTTGGTGTCCCTGCTTCTTCATCGGAGAAACTTGAAGCAGACGTGGTGTATCCATGGAGCAACGTAGAGTACGTCGATACTCACTGCCACATTGACTTCCTGTACCAGCGTCTGGGTTGTAATGGCACCTTTGAGAAGTTTGGACGGGTGAGAGGCTTCCCCGACAATTACGGTGGCTGTGTGGCTGTATTCTGTACGCCTGAATCCTTCCATCCAACCAATGAACTCTGGCAAAATCTTTTGAAGGAAGACAAGATTTGGGCAGCATTTGGGTGTCATCCTCATCATGTGAAGGTAACTATATCTGGTAAAATAATTTGGGCAGCATGTGATTATCATTCTCATTACATGTTACTTTAGTAACTATCCCATGGAACATTTGGGCAGCATTTGAGTGACATTTTCCTCATATAACTGTAACTATCCCACAGAAACTTTGAATTTGGGTGTCTTCCTCATCATCTAGAGAGTAACAATTCCTTAAAAATTACAAATTTGGGCAACATTTGAGTTTAGCCATCTTCATCGCCTGTTTTAAACTTAGATAATTATCCCAAAGAAAGTTGTAAATCAAGGACTTGTCATGCATGTCACATGCTGATGAATTAATTGAAGTTTATCAGAATTTCTCGTTCATTGACAATCCTGTCTTTGTGTGTATTTCTTTTGAACGGTATCTTTCATTGTGTACAAAGTTTTGAGCAATGCAAATGTTGCTGCCAGCACTTAATGAAACTGCTTGACAATGCATGGTGTATTATGGGAATCACTAGACTGCCATAATGCAACACTTAGTTCCTGTACAAAAGTTTGGGCTTCAATGCACACACCTATTAACCTAAAGAATTGATGTACCTTCGGTTAGAAATGTAGACATAATTTTGGGGAATATTTTAAGATAATGTTCCTTTTGATTCTGTTTTTTTTTTTTGGTATTCATATTCTCTCCTCCTTTTCATTGTCTCATCTAGAACTATGATGGTAATGTAGAAACTCACATCTTAAAGGGGATGATGCACAACAAAGCTGTGGCCTTTGGAGAAATTGGCCTCGATTACTCTAACAGGTACTCTCATTTCAATGTAGTAAATCCCCTGTCCATCAAACATATCACTGCTATAGGTAGCAGCTGAAGGCATCTCTTAGTAGGTGTGCCTTGCTCTGGATTGTAAGATGTCAACTTGATATAACCTCGTCACAAAATCAGGGCATGAGGATCAACTAAAAGCCAAATGGAATGGAAAGTGAGCTTGGATTCTGTTAACTGTGGTCTGAATGTGGTGTAAATTGTTAAACTGTATGACCAATGTGGTAGTGCCTGGCAAAATCTCTCAAGGATAGGGTGAGTTGGTTGGTAACGTACTTGGTATTCATCTCGGACAACACTAATCCATTATTAGAAATGAGCCAGGTAGAACAGACTTCGTTTGCAAAAACATTGTTAAAGATTCTATTTCATGATGAAAAAAGCTTTTTTTTATTTTTCGTTGCAGGGAGAACATTTTGTAACAATGTCAAAAGCCAAATCAGATCTTTGTGATTTGCAATGGTCCAGGCAGTATTGGAAAGGGTTACTTTAAGTATAATGAACAACGTTGTTGTGCTCAAAGAGGCTGGTGGCAGGATTACTGTAAAGCTACTGTGTTCATTTTTCTCACGCTACAGAGCTTTTGAGACTGGTTCTATTTGATCAATAACCACATAAGCTTTTGAAAAGTCAGTTTGTGAGATAAGGGTTAGGGTTTGACTTCTGCCTGTCAAGCTTCTCACAATATATATGCTGAAGGTAACTCAAGGCTGTTGGTATGCTGCAGGTTATGGCTGATACAAACTTCCGTGTTGCAGGTCTCTTTTTCTTTGTTTCTCTCTTTACTTTTGTAAGAACTTTTTAAAGTGCGATCAACTAATTTTGATTCTTAAAAGTGTCCAGCACAAGTTACAACATCTGTATAACCCCCAATTAACCTAATTACTTAAAAGTACCCTTTTGATTTGACTTTCCACCAGAAATAGTTCAGATCATGTACTCCAGCACATGGTCTTTAGACGTCAGTTAGCTCTTGCTCTTCAGCTACAGAAGCCGCTGGTGATTCACAGTCGGGAGGCAGAGTCTGATACTCTGGATATAATGGTCAGCATGGTGCCGAAAGATTACAAAATACATCGTCACTGCTTCACAGGACCTCCAGAAGATGCCAGGTAAGTCCACGAAAGTGATCGAAACTATCTTTTCCAGAAAGAGGTGACATAATTTATATTGTGTACAAATTATCTTAACTATGATTTTTTTTCTTCTTTAATCATTTGAATAGAGATGTGCCTTTCAAGAGTTGTTTCTTCTCAGCCGGTTTCTTTTCAACATTCAGAAATTGCTACTTATCAAACTGACAAGACGTCCATAATGTTTTGAAGTCAAACTCGACTATGCAATTAAACTTACCATTATATATCTGGATTTCTCTAGACAACCTTATGTGAGTGCAGAGGTAGATTCACATACTTAAAACAAAAACATGTCTGGATTGTAAGGAAGTTTAACAAATGAGGTGAAAAAACACATTCATGAGGTTGGTTTTGTCAACTGATTTTTATGTACATTGATTTATGAACAGAAAGACAAATTGTCAATTGTAGCGACTGTTCAGATCTTACACTGAGAAGGAGCTTTGAAACTACTAATCTGGTTCCATTTATAAGTCGGTATCCTTCAAATTCAAACGGGAGAAAAGAAAGGGAGGGGGAAACACTCAACTAAGAAACCTGCCATCCCCCTCCCCTCCCACCCAGGCAACTATAGCTAATTTGAATAAGAAGTCAACATTAACTTTTGAAGCTAATATTTGAAACTATTGACTCAAAATAGCTGCATTCTGGCAATATTTTAGTATTGTATGAAATCAGAAATCAGTAACAAAACCAATACAAAAACTGGATTGCACATGACTTTTGGTTTTGATGACAGCGAAAGAGTAAGGATTAAGTCATTAAATCAGAAGAACTAAAAAATTCTGCAAGCCTCCAATTTTTTTTTTATATCTGCCCTTTCTGCAGATTAAATACTACAGCAGACTTTTTTCATTTTTAGACCAGGTATAGGGTGCTGAGAACAGAATATCGGCTTACCAAATTTTGTCTCATTTTCAGAACATTTTTGAAGGCTTTCCCAAATTCTTTCATTGGCATCACGAACCTGGTAACTTTCCCAAGTGCGTTGGAAACTCATCGTACCGCCCAGGCCATACCACTGGATAAACTGCTATTAGAGACAGATGC
>JXUT01146168.1:0-16187 GCA_000934455.1 Apostichopus parvimensis | reverse complement strand
ACATCGAGTGTTTTGAATTTCTCGCTAAATATGTTCCTTTTCGTTTCCCCCACATTTTCAGTCAAAATTCTCACCTTAAACATTGGACAGAGTGTTTGTTGGTTAATAAACATAGAACTAAACTAAAGGAGAAGACATGCGTCTTAATTATTAGTAAACCGAAATGAGGCTCAAGCTTCCCCCCTTCATACTATGTCCTTCTTTCAGGAGACTTTCATCAGTTGACGGAGGCCAGCTTATCAAGAAAAGTGTCTTTTTCTGGTTTCCTATCATCAATCAAACTTTTATAGAAACAAAGTGCCTCAAAGTCTCTAAGACATTTTGGTTGGGTAACAGATGGAATGGAGATTAAATTCTTTGCCAATGTCAACACAGAACCCCCAAGGAGGGTGGGGAGGGGGGGTGGGGGAGAGGTTAAAAGGAAGCTGGGATCGTCATGATTTATGACAAACAAATGTAACATACTGTAGACTGGATCAAAGAAAAACCTAAACCTTAACATAACTTGGCTGTTACTGCAAAAGGTTTAATTATGATGTATTAATGGTCTACATCATATTACATAAATAACGAGGCTTGTTAAAGGCTTCCTCCTGCCAGGTAGCTGTTATCTTCATAGTAAGAGTCCTTCTACCCTTGACCACCTCGATTCCATCTTGCATAGTAAACCAGCTGTCAAACTAACACCTTGCTTTTTTTTGTTTTGTAAATTGTGATATTATGTATGTATTTTAGATCCTCCTGCAAGCAGGAACTCGAGAAGAAGCCATCATTGGCTTATATCAATGCCGCAAGCTGACCGAAGTCAGTCTCTTACATTCATATTTAACGTCCATATTATGGAAAGATGACCTATGATAGTAATAGCTACATTAGTTCACTGCTCTCTTACCTGTCTCCTCAACAAATGCACTCTGCAATCTAACTCAGTGACCAACAAAACAAAATTGTAACTTTTAATATAGCTTTTTTTACTGGCACAGTACTGTACAACCCTACGTTGTTGTTAAAACATACATCATTAATTTAGCTCATAATAAACATTCTACATTTTTTCTTTCCAAAGTTTTTCAAACAATTTGCAAAACTGCAGGCCTGCATAATGATTTACTTTCACTCCTCTCTTAATAACCTGTCACCATTTTCCATGTGTGCTTAAAAGTCTCTTATCACTGTACCCCCTGTGACCTTCTTCAGGGTCAACATCCACTTCCTCTTCTCAAATCTACCATTCTCAAGGCTTACAACTTTCCGTAGCTCCAGGTTAATTTGAAATCCGCCGGAATCTCGTCCGTTTCAAACGTTTTGGTGAATTTACGTTGAACAGCATTAGGACCTGAATTCAATATGACATCGTCTGTATCAAGTACTCGATAAGTATCTTGTTAAAAAATTTGCCTTTTTTGGGGGGTGTGAAGTTGCTCTTTAAATATACTTACCATGAGTGTTGTCTTTACAAAGCAAACTCAATGATATTTAGAGACATTCTATGTATGTCCAGAAATATTGATTAGCTGCACCGAGAATACGCTCTCAAAAGCTTCAAAGTTAAGTATTAAAATACCATATGTGTTCAATCCATATTTTTTTTTGGATCAAATATGCTAGAAGAACAGTTTACCATAATTTTGTAGACTTTTGCTTGTTGATAATTTTCCCTCTTGTTAAACTTTTGTGTCATTGAAGATCAGACCTATCCACAGTTATCTAGAATCATCTATCGTAACAACATCAAAATTACCAGAAATACCATATTTTCACCGCCTTAAGGCTTTTACTGACTACGAAAGAGAAAAGTTTCTGCCAGAGTAGTTTGTTTTTCTAAAACAGTTTTTTTGCACTGAACGTGGATGACGTCTCTTGTCATATCAGCGCAATAAATATTACTCTGAAATAATCAATACTTCCATTCTATATTTTGGCTGACAAGTACAGATAAAGACTGAAGCTAGATCAAGAATCGAGCGAGTAAAACAAACGTCATCCGCTTTTCGGTAATTGTGTGATTCATCAAAACCCGCCAGAGTCGGTCTTCGCGATGCTGCTGTTTTATTTTACAGTAGTCATTTCCGTTCATCAAAGATTCATCTTTATAGCTGCCTTTCCGTGGGCCCCTTTTTATGGAGAAATGGGAGACTGTACAGTCTCAGAGAGTGGTCATTTTTTTTTTAGACAACATACTTAATCCTAATGCAATGTGATCGTTGAATTTATTTTCTTGGTCTTCTATTCTCTTTATCGGGGAGAGATAGATTTATTTAAACCTTTACGTACGACTGAATCGCAAGTACTGTGCTAATATTGTTCTTTATGGCCTATTTGATGATGTGGAGAGGTAAATTGCGGTCTTTAAGCACACTAGGGACAAGTAAACTTAGTGTGAAAACTGATATTTATAGAGGCGGGGGAAAAAGTAGCTCTCGATTAAACAGCAGTTAACATTTTGAGAGGATTGGTCTCAGATGGCTTTGTTGATATCTCTTTCACGGACATCGCGATGGAGTATGTGACATTTGAGGGGAGTGGGGGGGGGGGGGTTAGAACACAAACCAATGTTTGTATGTTGAATTTGGAAATTGATGGCGCCATTCCCACGTGAAAATGACTGCTGTGAAAATCATTACTGTGGAGAATTTGGTGAAATTAAGCTTCAAATTCAAAGAATTGACTTTTTATTCAGTGTTTATGTGTGTATATGTAGTGTATATGCTTGGATGTGTTGTAGACATCACTCTACTCTGTTCCCTGTCTTATCTCTAGATATATGCAAATTGGTAAGAGAGTTTTGCACTCCCACCTCACCATTCTCCGACTGACCCACTTTCCCACCCCTCCCTTCCCGTAGCCGACTTTCCTGCCACTCACTTCCCCGCCTCTCACTTCCCCAATTAACCCCACTTTCCATCACCATCCATCTCCTCTTTCTTCTGAATCTAACATTCTGGCATTTTGAAGTAAACATCAATTTGTATTTAGTCACTGTGAATGTAAAAGTTGAAGCCACAAATATTTAAGAATGCACTTAGTTATAAATCTTTTGAATTTATAGAAAAGTAAACTGAGCATTTTGAAATTTGAAGTTTATCAAATTCCAGGCTTCCATTAGGCCTCGTGATCCGCCACCACGGTTATTGAGTCCCACTTTAAATCTTGTGTGGTTTGAAATGCCAAAGAAACCCCAAAACCCTCCAATGGTTAATTGGAAAGTATTAAGTACACAAATGCATAACCTTCAGATACATTTTACCCGGTAACAGCTCTGTAGATTGCCCAGCAATACAATAAAGAAAGAATCGGTGGCCCTGCCTGCCTTGACAACATTCGATTACGTTTTCGATGCGATAAATCTCTTGCGTTAGAACTGAATTTCTTCTTTTTGTCCTGATGTCATTTGGACGGATCCATACAGTAAATCAAAAAACTTGTCAGCACGTTTGTGCTGACATTTCACTGCCAGCAAATATCTGGTCATTTTTTTTTTTAATAAAGTCAGACCCATCTCTCAAAGCCTTTCCTCAAATGTTTCAATTTTGTTAGCTTGTTAGAGTTTGGGGCCTGCTTGGACATGAGATGGCCAAGTGAAGGTCATATGGAAGTAATGTGTACAGGTGTGCCTCTCTTGTGGGTAGAGAAAAGTAGAGACTTGCATCTTTAGTATATACTTTATTTAAATATCAAGGACGCAAAATCTACTAGAATCATTTCTGTACGAGATACAGGGTAGTAGATAAATGTTACACCATTTCCCGTACTACTCTATTCTAGTTTTATATTAAACATTAATTTAAAAAAAAAAAACAGTGTTTAAATGATTAAAGTCACTTTAATCACAAAAGCTAAGAGGATGTATTTTGAACTTGTAGGTTAATCTAGACCCATTTTGGATCATTAATCATATATAAGAAACTGTTCCAAATTTCTAAATCACCAGTTAGGATATATATAAGATAGTAACCTTAAAATAGTCTATAATTTACTTCTTTAGAACTTGTGAAATGACAATTTGATCTCTAAATAGCTAAATATTCTTATTTTTTTGAATTTGCATTTAGTTTTCACATTAGTGAAAAAATTAAAGTTTTGGAAGATAAGCTAGCTTGGAACACCGAGAGCACAGCTTGAAGAAGATTGAGTATTTCTATCGGATTCCCTTGATGAGCAAGATAGCATTTTACTCTGAAAATGACAAGTTGGTCTCTAAATAGTGTTATCAGATAGAATTTTGTTAAAATTTGCATTTAGCTTAGTTTTGGAAGATAATGCTAGCTTGGAATTCAAAATATCACAGCTTGAAGAATATTAAGCATTTCAGATTCACAATTTTGCAGAGTTTTAAGCTTCGTACCTTACGCTTACAATTTGTTAAGTTGCCATAACAACCAGTTTCGTGCATCTTCTGTTTGCCGAAGATAAATTTAATATCACAAGATTAGAGTAATGGCTAAACTCAGGTTGTGATGTCAGGCAATTAGCTAGATAGTCGTTAAGAGCCAGACCTTTTAAATTGTGTCTGTTCTTTGTTTTTATAATAGACTCGATGATATCATCGTTGGTGCACCGATGTATTCGGATGAACGGGCTGGTTTCTTGGATAACTGGGAATGCGGCAAAATCACCGTCTACTACCAAGAATCCTCTCCAGCCAAAAGAGCTACGGTAAGAAAAAGAACGAAAGAAAGGTCATTGTAGATAAAGATACGCAGCTGTACTCCTTTTTGTGACCAGATTAACAGGGAATCATTTATCCAGTATTTGCATCACAATTATGCTATGCAAAATGGACACATTGTTATACAAAATATATAGAAATAGTTTTTTTAGTACGCAGGAACTGTAGTACTTTATAAAGGGACAAAAGATTTTTCAGAGAATTCAAATCTGCTTCCCAAAACTTTGATCACTAAATTAATATTCCCTGGAGTAGTCTTTAAAAGGCATGCAATGGATTAAGTCCTTTTAATATTCCTTTTAATAATTTGATGTAATTAAATCTTTAGATTCCTGATGTTTATTGTTTTGTTTTTTTCGTCTCCTTTCATTAAAGCATTGATGTTAAAGTTCTTGTTCTCTTGCCCCGCACCATAGGCACTCTTCAAATCGCATTCCGACCACATCCTGGGAACGCAGAAGCAGGCTCGCTTTGGTTACTCGATGACTTCTCTTGGAGACATAAACTATGATGGTTATGATGGTAAACAAATCTATTCAAATTAATAAAAAAAAAATTAAAATGAACAGACTCACAAAATAGTTTTATGCATTTTAACAATAAGGTAAATTCTAGGCTGTAATGTCTATGTACGCTTTGAACAGCTGCATATAGTTATCTAGAATCTTGCTGTGCCATAATATGGAAACCAAACTAGCAAAGTCTAGAGAGCATTTACATCGCAAACGTAACTGTTTCTGCTTTGTTTGCTCCTGCTGCACCCCCTTCTCTGAGCCTCTGTTTAGCAATGTAGATGGACTCGTGCAAGGGAGATCCATGCTATATTTCTTTACCTTCAGGATGACTCGGAGCTTTTGTTAAAACGCAATCGCAAAATTCAAGAACCTCTTGTGTGCATCCCTTTTAACCATCTAGAAAGGGCAGTGATATGATTTTATTGAGTGAGCTCTCTCCATCTCATGAAGTTTCTGTTCAGAGTTTAAAAAAATAAAAAATTGGCTGTCTCATAATGTCTCTCAGCAATATAATGTTTCATTTGAAAAGACTACTTGGGTTGCCATGACTACGAAGTCATGAAATGACCACAATATTAAAGTTACACTTGCTGAATCAAATGAGCAGGTCGTGCTTGTTTCTTCCTGTTTTCTTTAAAGGTGTGGGTAGGGAGGTAGGGGGAGGGGGAGGTTGTTAATTATTCATCTCATTCTCTGTCAAACAATGACCTGTCATTCTCTTCCATCCCCTCTTGCTGTTCATGACGACATCGCTGGTATGACCAATGATTCTTTGAAACAGTACAAAATCAAATTTGTTGGTACCGTGGCTAAAACATCCTCCCACCCTAATGCCACCTTGACCATCCACTCCAAAGAAATCAGCCCCTCAGCCCCAATCAGCCCCAATAATACAACGCGCCAATATTAGGTGCATGGACGTAACATCAGCCGAAGCTATCACATTTTTACTTGAAATATATATATTTTTGAAGTTTGTATTTTTTTTTCATTAGATCTGGACTGTTTTTCCAAATTTAGCCAGATTATCATCGCTCTCATCTTGTCTACAAGGCCAAAGAATCAAAATGTTCAATTCTCATGAAAACCCTGGAGGGTTGTTTGTGATAAAAAAAATTAAGATTATGTAAATTATTGACTCTCTGAGACTTTCTGGATGCAGACGAAAGAAAAGGAAAAATGGGAGATGTGAGATATTGATAAGAAAGAAATGTTAATTTTGAGATATTATGAATCAATGTTCATGATTTTTTTCTTCTTGATCCCCCCCACAGACATTGCTGTCGGTGCTCCATACGATGGTCCCAATGGTGAAGGGAGTGTTTATATATTTAACGGAAACGCTTCTGGATTAGTTTTACACCCGTCTCAGGTAAGGAAAAGAAAGAAAAAGACAGTTTAGAATTTATGATTCAAGGATTTGAATATTTCAATAAAGAGTGTTCCCAAATATTGATTTGATTATATACAATTTTGACAGGAAAAGGATTGAAGCTTTTGTATTAGTTCCCACCTGACTCAATAAGTAATTTTATAACTTCTAGCAGGCAGTTTTCCTTTGAAAATATACAGATTCATCTAAAATACCAACTTTTATCTTCTAAGGATTTCATTCAGGTTTCTGTTATGCTAGTAGATCTTGTGTTCAATCTTCAGTGTTGTTGTGCTTTTGTTTTTAATATGTTTTCTGTGTTTTCTTTGTCTTAGGCTTGTGTAATCATGACAGTATGTTGTGATTCTTCCTTCTTTTTTTTCCTTTTTTTTGGGCTTTTGATTTATATCTTAATTTATGTATCTGTTCACTTTTCTGTGAACGAACTCTCTAATTGTTCAAAGATATGGTTCCATTTTTCAGTTTAAAAGCTATAAAAAGGGAACCAAAATTTTGATTGTGGCCTCTTTGATTTACTTAGACGTCGACACTCAAGAGATGACGGTCACATCGAAAAAGACATGTAAACCAATCTATCTGTAGATTGAGGATTGTAGATTGAATTTGCTAAAGCTGTATTTGTAAACTTAAAACTTTTATCACAATTGGCATGTTACCATGTCTTATTCCACTAAATAATAATAAAGATATCATCTTATCATACTCACAGCTTTTTATTTTAATCCATCAGAATGTATTAGGAAAGCTTAACTTAAAGAGGACATCCTTTTGCACCAATTTTTTTGCATGTGAAAAACGGTAAAATTTATATATCAGTCTTTTTACCCAAAACTATTTTCTGTTTTGGATTGAAAAAGGTTCGGAAAAATGTGATTCAATATCAGGTGGGTGGTCTCTACCATGTAGATCTCATAGACCTGTTCTTCTGGCCTTGCCAAACACCTTGCACGTCCTCGGTCAGAAATATCCAAAAATGATAATAAGACCAAAAATATCAGATTGATAAGGAAATTTTATGCTCTTTTTTTTTTGTAGGTTTTATCACCGACAGATCTCGGTCTTAGTAATATCAAAACATTTGGGTTCTCCTTAGATGGAAATATGGATGCGGATGGGAACAATTATCCAGGTGAGAAAAAGAAGCAAAATGGAGTGAGGTGAGGGGGGGGGGTGGGGAGGAGGAGTTGGGGGAAGGGGTCGGGCAGGACCAAAATAAAATTTGTTTGACAAGGTGTACCCAACACTTGGTCAGGAGTTGGGATGGGATGTAGAAAGGGGAGAGGAACAATATAATAATTGTATATTTGATTTAATACTAATTGCATTATCTGGTTAAACTGTTTTGACATCCCTAGCCTAGCAGTATGATTATGAAATCCCCTCCAACGGAGTGATCGTATTGTCGAACACAGAATGAAATTCTATTTGGGTCTACAAGACGACCGAATACGATTGCACCGTTCAGTAGGTTCTATATAGCACGTCAAACTGGGCTGAAGGAAGAAGCCTTGAAAATGCCACCACAGATAATATCAAACTAGATATTTTGCTGTTTATTTCATATATTTTAATCTTTGATATCATTCCTTTCAGAGGAGGTTTGCATGGGGTGAGGGGAGGGGGAGAGGGGGCAACATTGCGATGGAAGTCAGGCGAGGGATATATACCTGTCACTACACACTTAACTGCACTCTAATGTTGAGTACATACTACAGTGTGTGTACATACTACAGTGTGTGTTGCAAACTGTATAAACGTTGCAACCATGCACGCAGTAGGATATCGCTCTCTCAGAATGAAATGTACGATGTTGTTGCTAGGGTTACGGATTCCGGAAGGTGTCATAGGTTCCCGCTGATGGAACACTTATTCTCCTCACAAGTTTAAGAGAACATGCCCTATCCTTTACCTTATTCCATCTCTAAATTCTAAAACAGTATTTCTAGTAGTCTGATAGTCTTCGACATCTGTAATTGCACGAGATTAACGGAAATGAATTATTCCCAAGTATGGTGAGGTTGTATAGGTATTGTATCTTCGTGATACGCCCGGCAATCTCGTTCCGATTCCTGTCAAGTTGATTCGATTAGATACTCTTGTCAGAGACAGTCGTAAGGAAACCTGTCATTAATTTACTTCCTCGCCATCTTCTCTTGCTTACAGATCTTCTGATTGGTTCACATGAATCTTCCTTTGTGGCCCTCTTCAGGTAATCCACTCTTCTTCACAGTCAGCTGTGTGAACGTCTTCTCCGTACGAAAAGGGGTTTACCGCTTACATTTTTTTGTTTATATTTCTGTCTGTTAGTCGGTTTTGAAAAACATGCAAACATGGTAACGACCAGGGGGAAACTTTTTGTTTCAAACGTATTTCATTTGCATATATGCAAATGTGGTATTGAAGGAGGGTGGGTTGGTGAGGGGGGGGGTGATGTACGTAATAGAATAAGTGACTTCCATTCCACTAGTTGTTCTCTTCACATTGTTGATCAAAACTGATCTTCAGGGGTGATGATTAGTAAAAAGTGCCAAGTTTCTCAAGAGATTGTTTGTATGTCTGAAAATTTAAATCATGTTTAATTCAAAATAGTTTGGATAAAGTTGATTGAATATGCAAAACTGGTCTTCCGTACAGATACTTTTTAAGTTGCTAGAATTCAAATTTCATTAAGGCAATCTCTTACTTGTAAACATATTTGACATTCACATTCAACCTATGAATAATGCGGTCTTGCTTCTACGGAAGCTTGGTATAAAGCATTTTCGTTCCGAGTCGTACAACCGCCCGTCCGTTGCCCGAGAGTGACGGTTTTCTCAACCCGCACAGCCGGTACACTTCGTGTTAACCTTCAAACGAACTATCTTTGCACAATCTTGGGCGTATTTTTCACAAAATTGGCCAATTTCGACTCGATTTTTTGCAGAGCTCGACCTGTAGTCCACATATCACCAGAGCTGACCTTAACACCAGAGGGACTTGACCTCGACCAGAAGAATCTGCAGCTATCTGACGGTACCATGGTTTCGAGGTAAAAGTTTGAATATGCAAATTTATGTCACTAGGTCAGACATTATGGGTTACTAAGTAAATATCAAAGACTTGGTTACTAGGTAAAGTCATGACATCATTGTGTTATTACTATGCACTTGTCTGGCTGAACATTATGCAGTTTTTTGCTCTGGTATCAACTGTATGTAGTATCGAACTTTCTGATAATGGTTAAACGGTAAATCAACAGTGCAATGCCATGATGAGAGAGGGCCCCCTCTAAAGCATGCCTGGTTTCCATAGAGACACTTCTCCACCCATGAATTTATGAGACCTTTACATAGAAGGCCCTGGTGGCATTTCGTCGGGGGGGGGGGGGGGGGGAAGTTTCTAAGCAGAAACATCAGGTATCACTCTGGTTTAGCCCCATATTTTCATGAATTCTTCTTTTTTTTTATTTCTTTTTTTTTTACAAACATAAATTTCGGATAGCATTTCAGAATTCTCTGTGGTATTCTGACATCATCTGGCTTAAAAGCATCAGTTGTATGTAATTATTCGAAGATAGTTTCTACAGAGCCTTGAAGAAACATATGGCGTTTGTAATGTAACACCAAAAGAGAGAGAGAGGTTATGTTCTTGAAACTGATATTGTTTTTCCTTTTTTTTGTCCTTCTTTGTCTCCAGTTTTGAAGTGAATTTGTGTTTCAGTTACAGTGGAAAATACATTCCCAATACATTAGGTAAGTTAAGGCCATCTGTCTCAAACCGATCGAGACGGACTTTATATCCTCGACCAACTTTGGGAATTTACAAGTTAAATAATTCCCGAATGCTCAGATTTAATTGCGATACGTTGTTGACCGTTGAAGACCACAGCTAGTTGTATAGATTGTATTTTCTGCACCCATTTAATTTTGAGTAATGACCCTTTAAACATCAGAGGGTCATCAATCAAAGTGGCTGGACTACTTAACCTACAACAACAGATTATGTCCCCCTACTCATCAGAAGAGATGCAAATCTCAATGGAAAACCATAGGACGTCTGTGGCCTCAAATAACATATACAAATCGCATAAAAAAAAAATTGTCACGGATGAATAGTGTCCAATGTCATCCGCTGGGTGCCCGAGTCGTGTGTTTCTGGTTAAGCTTTTGGTTGAGTTTGGAGGATTATCAATGAAAGATTTCCATAAACAAGTGCAAAGTGGGACCGAGGAATCAACCAACACTCAGCATCGACTTTACCTTAAAGGAGCATTTCAGACTGTCGGTAAATTTTTTTTTTTTTTTTTTGATCCTCTTTTTTCTTTTGATTTTTAGGAATCATCTATACAATTCAGCTAGACACCCTATATACCCTCGGATCCAGGGTCCTCTTCTATAACGAAGGAGCAGCTGACGAACCTTCCTTAAGACAAGCAACAGTACTACCGAAGGGAGAACAAGAGTGTCTTTCAAAAACAGCTTACGTTAAGGTACATTTTTCTCTCTCTTCACGAAGTCTCTTCTACCGTTCCATGCGTCGTAGTTTTCATGACAGATTCCTTTTGGTGATCTGAAATAATAATTAACATTTCTTATATAGCGCAACTTACAATAAAGTCTCGCCGTGCTTTACTTAATCCTGGTCATTGGTAACTTGTCACACCTACACACCAAAGTGTGCACAATTCAAACAATCTCTCCTGGGGCACCACAGTGCACCACACAGCCACGTGTCCCCTGGGGGACTTCCCATAGGGTGCAGCCACAAACAGGCGCACGCAACTATATTTACAAGTCACCTCGCAAGCCCCCATTTATACACCTGGGTGAAGAGAGGCAATGGAGATAAAGTGCCTTGCCCAAGGACACAACGCAATGATCTGGCCAGGACTCGAACCTGTAATCCTTAGATCACAAGTCCACTGCCTTAACCACTTGACCACAATGAAAGAGTGATCCCATAGTAGCATGCCAGTTTTCTCATTCAACTTTCTTTCTTCCCTTGGTTAAGAAAAATGGAAAGAATTTATCGCAAAAGATTGTGTCAAAAAATGTTCTTGTAAATTATTTTCATAATTTGTTTTTATTAATTCTGTGCCCTTTATCTTTTCCTCTTTCTCTCTTTTTACAGCCAAACATTGTCGAGAAGTTGGCACCGATTCAGGTGTCGGTGGAATACGATTTGGAGAATTCCAACACTCAGCAGTATGAACTGGAACCAATACTAGGCTATTCATCACAGTCAATGACATCAAAGCAGGTAAGATCACCATGGCAACCTGTGAGTGAGACATCTTGCTCATGGCTAGACTGTTTTAAAGAGATATTCCAATGCTTGACAGGGGAGACCGAAAAATTCTCCCAAATTGATAGGTGCAATTCTCCTATCAATTATCTTGATACCAACTCTAGATATTTCCAAGGGGACTTATTCTTTGCATGAGAAAAACCTTAACACTCAAGGAAATGGATCACAATAGATTAATGGTTATTTCATTGTGGCACATGTTCTAAAAGTCTACTTTCCTTTTATGACCTATGTGTTTTAATTTTCCTTGAGATGTGGAATGTTCCCTAGCTGTTGAGCTACCCTGAATTGTTGATTTTATCGGGTTTATATACATTAAAATATCTGTTCCGTGTTGCCAGATACATTAATAAAGTTTCGGCAACATAATGATTCTTGAAGACTATAGATTTCAACTACTAGTTCAGAATAATGGCAGTAGTTTGTTCAGATAGTACACAACCATTTTATTTTCAACCCCATTTTGCATCATCCAATATTTATGTTTTTCCGTTTCCTTTCTGGTGGCATACATTGTCCAAAGTTAGTGGAGAGGAAGTATTTTGAATTCACAGAAGAATAACCATTGTTTTGTTGTGTCGTTAGAAGCTATTCGTTCAGAGACGATAGCTTCCCTCGTGTGAAATTTTGCTTGCATTGTTTTGTGCATACTTAGAACAATATCACTTGTAGATTCACAATGCACTCATTCATGTTGGTGAACCACAAATTAAAGTTTAATACGGGGTCCGAATTTCAAAGCAGCAAAACTAACGTGAAGTAAATCAGGAAGTTTTTCAAATTGTTACGTTGTATCTGTTAGTATCGTCTCATAAATTAGACCGATGTGGATATTTTAATTGATTATGGTAATCCACAAGGTTACTGGAATATGTTGGTAACTGAAGCAAAAACCGTAGCAGAACTACTACCTGTGTAATTTACAGATACTGCTATCCAGCCAAAATGTGGATGGCAAAGACACCACCACAAATATGCCATCCCTCTTCAAAAAACTCAAAAGTCAAGACCGTGATACCAACTTGTACCTTGCTCATGGCATGAATGATACAATAAAAATCAAAAATGTTATTTGGCACCATGCCTTCTCTCTCTCCCCCCCTTTCCCCACCTCCCCCTCGCCCCTTCCCTTCTACATCCTCTCACAGCTCCCCGACAGTGTTTCAAAAAAATTAATACTTTTGCTTTCTGTATTGTGGAGTAGAAGGCATTTCAGTGTGTAGCAGAAACAGCTTAACTTCCTATGTTGAAATCTGATTTTTTTTTTTTTTTCCTTTTCATCACACGGTCAATATTTTATTAAAGAAATATCACAATAACCTTCACACATGATTAAAACTGATTAAAATTAAATGTTCAGACCCATTTTACTTGTCTTTTACTCTCATCCACAATCTGACAAAATAGTCCCTTTGTGTACGTTTTGGCTATAGGTCTATGAGTCAGCCTCTTCGACATTTGCAGCGTCAATCAAATTAAAGTCAACAGATATAAAATCACATTACCTCTCTTCATTATCCCTCCTGTCATCTCTAAGACCAGACTGGAACTCTCTCAGGGGGGACAGTGACACATTGTTTGATTAATGTTTCCATCGTATCGATCTTCAAATATTTGATGTCATCACAGAACCTTTCTCTTTGTTTTCTTTTCCTCCTTCCACTTATCTTTTCAGGTCTTCATCCTCAACAACTGTAAAGATAATCTCTGCGTCCCGAATCTTGTGATCAAGAATACAACGTTGTAAGTTTAATTTAATCCTAGCAGATATATAAATATATATATCTTCATATTTATATTTAGAGATTGAAAGAAATACTCTGTCGTCATCTTCGTCTTTACTCGAGAGGCAGCTGACAAGCAATCGAGGAGAGGTTTGTCTTTTGATTCGGATGAGTTAATGCGCAGTGTTCCAAATCTTGCTTGCCCGGGCTTACTCAACTTACTTAGCTAATTTAATTATGTCTCCGTTATGTATTTTGGTCACATGTAGGAATCGGCCTCCGACGGAGCGCAGCTTTGTGCAAACATCAAAAAACGAAAAAAAAAAAATGTTCTGTCGTGGGGTTTGATTGAATGCCTTTTTTTGAATAATTTGTTGGAAGTCTTTGAATTATTGAGTTATTGCTAGAGGACAAAAATGGTGAATAAACATTGAGTGAGGTAGAAATAAATGAATTTTTTGTCTGTTTTATAGCTTTTGTTGAAAAATAAGGGCAATACTTTACAGCGGTGCTCAAAGTGGAAGAAATATAAAAATATAAGAAAGAGAGAAATCGGAAACTTTTTTCAGTGTATTTCATTTTCAGAAGTCATGCTCAGGAGGATACACAATGATAACAGAAAAAAATATTTAAGGAGCAACCAAATGGTTGTAATCAGATAGATCCCTTAGTTAGATCAAACGGAAGTCCACTTTTAGGTGGTTGTGTTTAACAACATCATGAAAACAGCTCAAAATCAGTTGTAAATTTCCGTCTATTTGAACGATGACATGTTCATTTCATGCCTTAAAAGGAGTAACCATTTAATATGATGGACAATTTTTATTTTCTTAACCAGCTCGCTCCCAAGCATCGTAGTGGGATCCGAGAAGTTGGTGACCCTTAATTTGCATATAACAAACGCGGGTGAAGATGCATTCCAAGCCAAGCTGAGGGCTTACATACCTGACGGACTACAGTTTGTTAGAATCGAGAACATAGATTCTCTGGTAAGTGTAGTAGTGTGTTTTGTCGGAATAAGTGTCGATAAATAATTGTTTCATATAAAGCTACTTGTAAGCTAGTGACCACGTGCCACCAAGAGATTTATATATATGCCATCTGAAAAATCAGTATATGACAAACAGAAAAATGCACCAATTCAACCGGAAATCATGTTTCCGACCAGGAAACCAAAAATATGCCACATAAATGTCTTTGCTGCTAGACGCCTTATGCAAATAAAAATTAATTTTGCACTAATTGTTGGAAGCTATTTACTTCTTTTTCTTTAGTTTCTTGTGGATATGTGCTAGAGAATTTAATAATTACCTCCATAGAATCAAATATATTTTGCAGCAGAGAATTAAGGTATACTATGTAAACTGTCAGTAATATCTAGGCATATTTTGCTCCGATTCCAATCTATGAAGCCCATCACTTTCTCAATATCTTCGAGAAGTCACAAGGTTAAAGAAAGAAATGGATTTATACATTGGTGATATTCTCAGCGGGTAGTCTATATTAATTGTCCAGCATTTATTGCAGGGTCATCAGTATTACAAACGCTTTTTAAAAAAGAAACCTTGCCATTCTATGTCTCGCCGTGTAATATGTTCAAATTGCCGTTATCCTTGCTTTTGACCGAATATTTCCGTACGATCAGGTTCGCAATAGTCGTCAGGTATAATAGTTAAGGCCTTATAGTGAATCTTTTATATACTGCAGTCATATTTTTACTCTCTGAGAAATATTTAACGGCCAAACTTTATAGTGTATTGATCCGACGGAAAAAGGCGAGCTCCCTCGTGAGTTTCGCAGAAGATCGACGGATGAAGCATCAGGTTATCGCGTCCCTTAGCGACTATTTTCGCTTATGAGTTCTCACTGATCCAACTCTTGAAGTGGTCAAAGTATGGGAAAGATTTGACAACACTCCTTAAAATCTGCATAAAAGATGAGAAAAGATTTTGTTGAGTGGTATTTATTTTTACCTGAGGAACGTGTCATGATGACATCACAGACTATACCTACTCTGATCCATTTCCTGGAGTAACAAAGGATCTTTTGAAAATAAAATATTAAAGTCTCTTTCAAACAAGCATATCTAGTGTTAGGAATAAAATGTTGTGATGGGGATTTCACCTAGCACAGAAGATAAATTCATTTGATTTATTGATTTATTGATTTATTCATTCATTCATTCATTCATTCATTCATTCATATTTATTAAAAAAAAAAAATTTCTATTAAAAAATTCTCCATCAATGTCAACTTGTTGTCTACTACAGACAACCCTTACTGAATGATTTAGAATTATTTTCTATATGGCACTGATACTTTGTGTACAGATTTGAGGTCTGGCAGTACACAACAGGAACCTCCTACATGGAATAGTAGTTTGTTATGTAGTGTAATAAGCATTCTCATGTTGTTGTTTTTTGTTTTTGCCTCTTACAGGGAATATCAGTGACATGTACAGCAGATGACACCAATAACATTATCATTTGTGACCTTGGCAACCCACTCATGCCAAACTTTCAGGTACAATAAATATCAACTTCTGGAAATGTTTCTTTGATCGTAAATTTCACTTTCATTAAGACAGAAAATGATTTATG
>JXUT01146129.1:0-19108 GCA_000934455.1 Apostichopus parvimensis | reverse complement strand
TGGTTAAAGGTTAGGAAAAGCTTCTGACACTGTTTGATAATAAAAATTCCATAAAATTACAATGTAACTGGTAGCTGACTATCAAATTATAAACTGTTTTTAATCCAATAACAAAGATTTTTGAGTTTCAGAAAAATGTCCATGTTAATTATTTCATTCTCTCATTTGCAAATTATCCATACTGGTTTGATGAATATTTAAATTAAATTCACATATTGTGCTTTCGGTTTGTTTCTTTTTTACTTTTAAATACCAAAGTAAGAGTGAGGGAGCAAGGGTGGCGTGATAAAAAGGGGGGGGGCGAATCTTAAGCTCTCTAAATCTGAAGCATGTGCATAACATAGTATACTCACTGCTTAAAGGGTGTGAAGACTCGCGCAAAAAGAAAGTCTAATGCCGGTAATTTGACCTAGTTTCGAATGAGGTGTAACAGAAGTGTTAGACACCACCATCGATCCCAGAAAATACACACAGCTTGCTACGGTCGGTAATTAGACACTAGTGTACAGTCAGTACATACAGCTGCGGTCAATACCCACGGCACAGTGTATAAACGATACAGCAATGGACATCTCAAGTCCAGCTAAAGATAACAAGGTATCACGTTTCATTACTGTCTGCATTTTGTAGCGACACGAACAAAACAACACTTGCAAGCAACAGAAAGTTAAATTTTTCAGATGGCCGCACACGGTTTGGGGCAAGTCTTCAATGCCTTTAAAGTACTACAGACACCAGACAATTCACCCCATATTCAGTACATCTGTTGTGTGTGATAACCTCATTCAAAATCTGTTGAAAATGTTTTGAAAAGCTCTTTGCGTTTCCAAGATAAACACACATTTGAAAGTTTTGATAAATCTAGGAAACTCATTACATATGTGCAAAAAATGACGTGGGGTGTTGCGCTCATCAAAATTTCTTATTTTTGCCCTGAATAAGTTAACCCCTAATAACAAGCCCACATATATATCATTTGAATAATGTAATCAGGGAGCTGCTACTCTAGTGTAGCAGCTCCCTGATGTAATGTTCCTCTTTCAAAGAAGACAAAATATTTTTAAAAATAGCCTTCGGCCACAAACAATTTTTAAGTTAAGTGTCCTTGAACGAAGGTTGTGAAAACAGAGAGATAACATAACAGCAAAATAGGCAGTCACTCCCTGTACATCATCAATGTGCATAATTAGCTAATGTTTATTCATAAATAAAACCAGAACTGAGAAAATACTTGTACAATGGTAAAAATCCGATGGATTTTGATGGGAATTTCAGCTATTTTCATGATTTCTGATGCCTATTAATGTGACTAGGACAATGTTGTTTATATGGTGTCTGTAGACCTTTAAAACAGTGACCCATAAAGAACACAAAACTTTCCCTGTCTGTGTCAACAACTTCTCTCTTTCCAAGAAATAGTTATATGACTATGTTTGTTATCACAAAGTTAAAAAATACTCCAAGGCAGTGTTGTTTTCTTAACATTTACATGTAACACATCAAGAAAAGAACCTTCACTTTATCTAAACAAAAGTCTTAACACAACAAAGCAAATCCCTAGTGATAATCTATCGCTCCCCAAGGGTAGACCAGTGTCTATTTCTGATAATCTATGAACTGGATACTATTTGAAAATAAAAATTGTCTGTATTATCAGGATGTCATTATCCTGAGTAGAAAATTCCACCCTGTCCACCATATATGTATATAGGTATATATGTAAGAGAAGATGTGTTGCGATGCTATAGCAGCCCGCGTAGCATTCGATTTTTAACTTTTTCCCAGAATGAAAATTATTCTAGATTTACATATTCAAAGACACAGTATGCCATATATATGCTACCAACCAATGGCTATGATTGCTGATTGTGATGTCACAATGGTATCTAAATACATATTCACAAAGAACAGCTCAGTCCATTCGTTAATGGCCGCCATTGGTAATTGTAACAGTACCTACTATACCTATGAACTCAAACACATGATATGCCAATCAATTTTTTCCATGAACCACTGGCTATGATTGCTGATTGTGATGTCACAATGGTACATAAAAGTATACATATTTAAACTGCACAGTGACATTTAGTATATATACCAACTAACCAATTGCTGTTAGTGATCAACTGTGATGAAATATTGAAAATGAATGCAATTTTAACTTACAGCAGAATGGCTCTCAAAGTGCTTGGATGACCAAAGCAATTAGGCCAACGTATATATGTTTAAACTAGCTAATACTTCGTAAACTGTATGCATCATTTTAAATAATTTCAATTTCAATGATGGAGAGGAAGATTTTCACAATATATACAGTAATTAACAACAAGTTTGTTCACAAACATCTTTACACCATCGATCACTGCTTTACGGATCAGTGCAAGAATAAAAACAGACTAACTACATGAGTACTTATAGCCATTGGCCAGACTAACTCTAGATTGGTCAGATGAACAGATTAACCAGATTCTCTAAACCATACATGGTATGGCGATGGCAGGGCCCACTTATCAATAATTAATGAACAATAACAGCCATTGTCAAAGCAAATTACCTGCTAAATGGCCTTCAAAAAGTCCTTTCAATTCACACATAGAACCCCAAAATCCTCTTTAGAAAGTTCTGTCAACAAAATCTTGCAAACTGACTCCACAAAAATGATTCTCTTTATTCTGAACAGTTCCCAGTCATTGTCGGAAATCAACAACTTCCTAGTCCAATGGGGAACATGCCAAAACAGGTGTACAAATATCAACCACAATCATTTGATGTTGATTTTGTCTACAAAAGAACAGTAACAACCTTAAACAGGGAAAGCCAAGAAATACAGATCTACTATCTGAATTGATCTCGTTTGCATTTAGGCAACTTAATAATAGACGCTGCTACTGTACAGCACATTTAGTGTGTACGCAAGGGCTGTACTATAATCTTCACTCCTGCAACTTGTACTTCTGTGGCGGTTTTGATCCAAATTACATAATATAGCAGAAATTAGAAATTACTTAAATATGTCACAGGTTAATATGATGCTCCTGTACAGCACATTAACTATGTAGTGTATGCAAGGGCTGTACTATGCATGGTAAATCATCAGTCCCGTAACTTGTACTTCTCTGTGGAGGTTTGAGCCAAATTACATAATATAGCAGAAAATTAGAAATTACAGCTCATTATATGTCACAGGTTTAACTATAAAAAGTACAACTGAACTAGATTTGATAATTTCCTTGTACAGTGATATAGTACAGACTGGTGGTTGTCCAATCGTCTGAGATAATTATCTAATTTGTTAAACCAGGAAGCAAACTTTATTTCTCTAGAGGGAGGACTTTGTAGGAAACATCATCAGTTAATATAAAATGTAAAAAGAAAAGCTTTTACAGGCATCCCTTGCAGTGTTTACACATCCTGCCTATATTCAAGTCAGCATTCATGTATGTTTGTGTGCATGTGGGAGTGCTCGTATGTGTGGGCATGTCTAGGCCTCACAACTGTTGATATGGGACTAAAGGAAATTGATGAATTCAGCCCAGCGATCTATTTCTTCTCCATAATTGCCCTTTTACTGCCCTGTCATGCATCTCTTGACCGATAAACACTTTTACCAGAGGTGAATGAATTCAAGTCAATTATATCACCAACAATATTTTATAACATCAGCAAATTTCACCCAAAACTTTATTTTCCACATCCTTTTTTTTCTTTTCTCTTTTGCTTGTGGTTCTTGTTGTTTTCTTTCAATACTTTGGCAAGAAAATCCGTTGACATGCCCGATAGCAGTTCAAGAGAATAGGAGGGTTACGATAGCCTCGACTAGGCAAAGGTTAAACTTGTCTTTATGACTATTATTCAGCCGTTAGCAACAGGGCTATAGAAATTTTGTTGATCTTTACAAGCTTCAGAGAAAAGGAACAATGGATGCAGATAATCCTCCCTTTTGTGTTCCTACACTTGACAGAATCCAACTTCACACATTTCCCCTCAGGAAGTCGATTGTGGGAAGGTGTCACTCCACACGCTGCATACACATTACACAGGTAGGTGTATGTTGTAATAATACCAGCGTGTCAGCTTCCTTATATATGTAACCAACCAATTATACCACACACAACCATGCTGTGTCTTTAGGAACTCGTCTAGTTCAACACCCTCCCTCCTTCCCCCCCCCCCCTGCCAAGTTGAGCCCATATATATGCTACAAACTGCAAAGAACCAAGTTGAGCCCATATATATGCTACAAACTGCAAAGAATACTAATCGTAACCTTCCATTACAGTTTGACATGTTTTATACTATAGGCTACCATACTCTTTGGGTTCCCTCCACCAGTCAAGATATAAACAAATATAACCAAGCTAGATAATATGTTTAAGTCCCATATATATTTTTTCACATAACAAAAACGATGCTATGCTACTCATAGACTAACTGTATAAATATTTGAAAGGGTAATTTTTTTTAAGAAGGACATTTTTTTGAAGTTATGTGACAGATCTTTACCAGAAGTATTAAAAATATTTATCACCACCAAAAATGACATTATTTTCATGTCATATATATTACCACAAAATGAAGCTACAATGCCAAGCCTTCATCAAGACTTAACAGTCTAGATATAAAAGTCACTTTACTTCGCTACACGCCGTACACGGTACTTTTCGTTTGCCGTACAGGCCGGCTTGATCGTTGATACAGTTTTATTTTGTTTTATTACCAGTTGGTGTAATTTTGAGCCTATGTACGTCACTGCAAAAGATTTTTAACATTCACCCTAATGTAAATAAAGACCACGATTTATGCTTTTCTTATCATCAATGGCGTCCGCAATATGTCAAAGCACCCTGGCAGGATACCAGTTTTATAGGGTGACCTCTTACTGTAAGAGAGAAACCAAACGCCAGATTTACTACCCACCATAACATCAACTGTTACGTTTTCTGACGTCGTCGTTTCAAAGCGGTGTTTAGAAACGGCTCTAATTACCGCACGGCATAGAGGCATACCGGTAATTTACGGTGAGTGAATATTTACAGGGAACCGTACGTGGAAGTAATTAGACAGAGAGCGCACACTCTGATGGCTTCTATACGGCATTTAGCAAGCTAAAATCAGAACAGACTTATTCCGCAAGGGGAGATATTTGAATGCACCACAAAAAAAAACCATCTAAGTTTGGGCATAATTACGTGTGGAGAGACTTTCATAAATGTCAAGTAAAATTCCAGGTTGTAAAAACTTGCTAGCTTGAGCTTCCACTTTACTGCCTATTTAGGACTCCCTAGAGTATTGTTGACATGTATATAGTGTAGGGAAAGGGATAAATGTACTTTTAATACAAGTTCACAAAATTTAGAAGTATTTCTTAGTAATCAATGGCCGTGCATACCTTTAACTGTCATTTTGAGGAGTAAGTCGATGAATTTGCAAATTTATGTATCATTTGGCAATTTGGCAGAACGTAGTCTTTCATTATTAGTTGCGCAATGAAATGTCTGCTAGGGTCGACAGTAGACTAAATCTTATAAAAGTTACGAACCAAGACCTACAATATCACATAGGTACATTGGTTTCTGTGTCAACACTTATCAGAGCTTTATACATGTATGTAGCCATGTTTCTAAACCATGCATGTAACCATGTATGTAACCATGTATGTAACCATGTATGTAACCATGTATGTAACCACATTGAAAGGAAAACAATAAATGTGAAAATTACAAATATGCTTCACCCATCAGTGGTAGCCGCCTACTATTGCATGACACTCCCAACAAAATGGCAGCACATGACACAACTTTCACAAGGTAGTGTAGGTCTCAAGAATGGTGAGATGGGGGGGGGGGTTGTTTCATCACAAACATCTCATATTGGCTAAAGATGTTGGTACAGTTTTTTTTTTTAAGTTCTTCAAAAGCTAGACATGTGAGGTAGGCCCAGCTCTTTTGCCTGCAGTTGCTTACATCTGATACTGATATGTGCCAGAATAATATTCAATGTGTCTTTTATTCCTACACATTTTTGCTTTCAGACATATTTTGTTATTCATTCCATAAAACTGTTTGTCAAATATTTATAGATGTTAATACTTCTGTCAATTCATACTGTCTGAGGCCTCAGGACTGATTCTATTGAACCAAGAGGATTAATTTCTGTTAATCTTTTGAGTTGGATTTAATATTGAAAAACTGTTCTGCGATAAAATGTTTCACCAATGACTTGGATCACCACAGTGGTAGGGCTACACCGCTACACCCAGTCTGAAGCAAAGAAAATGAACATCATACCAGCTTGAAAGCTTTGCTCTATATATTTGCCAATTCTTGTTAAGATCAGACATAAAAATCATCTCCTTTAGACTGAAATTCCTTCTTCTTTCATAATATTGACATTTTTAAAGCGCTGCTTAGTTTTACATCCATAGGTAAATATAATACTTCCGTGGCATAGAGCCAGCCATCTGGATCAAACGAAGAATTGGCTGACATAAGAATGATCACAGCCTTCCTTGAGGTTCATCAGGAAAAATATGATCTGTTGAATATTCAGCAGATAATAAATCAAACCAGCCAGTTTGGACAATTTCCTAATGCTAATACCTCTCTGAACTGACTTCCCATATCAAGCTTCAAAGCACTCGTGTTGACTGTGCAAACATTTCCTAACCTTTTTTCTAATAAAAACATGATATTGTACTGCTCGTACTGACACTACGAGTGCTCTGAAGCGGGACATACCACTACAGTATAGAATAATTTGTCCCAACTGGGTGATCAAACAGTTTCACTATCTATCTGAGCAAATCTTCAGAAATAGATATATTTTTGGGGGGACTTTCTGATCATCTTCCAAAAGAGGTACTTGATTTTCTGTCCCACTGCTGCCACCATGCGTGTATTGTACATATGTCTGGCAAACATGGTGTTAGACTGATCTATAATGAGCAGGTTATGCTTGCAATGTCATGTTTTCTGTAACAAACAATAGACTGGATGATCAACATGTTGATACTTTCAATTTGTTGCACAGGGTCATACAGTACCAAATGTCCAAAGTACAGGTATCTCAGAATTAGGTAACCTTTGCCTAACCTTCATCCTCATGGCAAGTTTCACCACAAAGATACAAGTAACAGAAGATACTTTTATTTACAAAGTTGTGTAAAAGTCAATCTGACAGATTTTCCATACATGTGCATAAACACCTGTCAATGCAACCGACACACATAGCAACTCATCTCAATTTATATTTTAATGCTTCTGTTCCTAAGGATGTTTGCTGATTATACTAATTGATCCGGCTTACAGCAGGGACAAAAATTTGCATTGTGTGTGTCTACAGTATGTAACCTACAGTATGACAAAATAGACGGCAAAGTCATTTCAAGTCTTCTGTTATTACTTAAAAGGATGCTATATCACATATTAGTAAAGGTTTTGGGAGAGAACCATTTCAACATGACAAATTATCTCAAAGTAGCTGGAATACCTAAATTTTAGTGAATACAAGAACTAGAAAACAGATAATACCATTTTAATGCCTTTCCTCATCTAGGTACTGAACATGTGATTCATAAGGAAGCTACATTAAAAAAACAGAGTATATGACAATAACCTTCTATGCAGCTCTGCAAGTCAAATTTATTGAGGACTACAGGCCAATAAGGCCATTTCCCTATGTTTATTGATCATCATAATAGAAACCTCCCTTCAGTATACATGTCAAATACTGTTTTAAATTTGGTACCATGGCAAATAGTCCTAAAGCAAATATACAGTGCATGCCTACTAGCTGTGATATTAACTGTCTAATTAACTTCCTGATACAGATGTCTCAGACAATAACAGGAAATGTAGGTCAATTTGATCAAGATAAATTGTACTTTAACCATGCACTTACAAATTAATGTAGAAATAATCTAAAAATTTTTGCTTTTTGGGTTTCTTGCATGTTTTCAGTAATAGAAAATGTTGACGACCATTAAAATTGAATGAATTTACGGTTCTGCATTTTAAGGACCCATGCTCACACTATTAGGGCATTTTGATTTTCATTCAGTGGGGTGTTGTACATGTAACCATATATATATATCATACTAACGGCCATAAGTATTGTCCCCAAATATGCTAGACAGCCGATATTGGTCATTTATTGAATTCAATTTATTTCTCATATGTATACATACATAACTCAATGACAAAAGTTAGTGAGTTGAGTTATGCTCAAACTTCAATATTAAAGCATGTTACTGTGTATACTTCCACCTCAAAACAGTTTGCCTTGTGTAATTATGTCAGAATGAAGCACTCTTAAAAGTTTGGGATTAGAAGAGTTTGGTAAAAGTAGTTCTGACAAACTGAAGCAGTCATACCATCAGGAAATAACTTAATGGCTGCATTTTGTGTAGTATTTTTGATGATTATGAATTTATTTCTCATAAAATACTGAAAATAGGATATTTGCAAGTACAAAAAATGCTACACATATTTGCATGTTCTGTATAGCAATAGGCCTATTATGCACAGCAATTTGCGATGCTATACCGAATAAATTATTTCCTGATCATGCATGCTCAAGTTTGGGGCAAATAACTTGATGACTCAATTAGTTGTAGACTTGCAGTGTTGTTTAAAAGATCCAAAACCTTTGATGTTGGGTCGATTGAAACAAGTTTATTCCAGAAAATGTTAATTAGAAAATTAATCAATTATGATACAATTCTAATTCCTAAGAAAGTGTTAGATTTTCCCTGAATACTGAATTCCTCCTCCGATTTCATTGTGTTAAAACAGCGAGTTTGTTTCTCCACTGACATCATATGGTCTGCTCTTGTGTTTGCACTTACAATATTTAATAAAGGCTATTTAATGTATGTAAATGACAGGGAAACTGACAATTCAACTAATTGGCTAATTGCACCATTTTAATCAATAACTGCCGAAATCTGCCTCAGACAAATCTGATTAAGGCAAACAATGAATTGCTTTCCAATGTTGTCACACCTCGATTAATGAAAAGGACAGTAACTAATACATTATTCAATAGTTTATAAACAAGAATCACCTGTCAGTTCCTGTAAATTAGACAATATGAATCAAAATCTAATAGGTAAATATATAGTCAGTATTGCTAATTTCGGAACACTGCGAATTTCGGACACCCCTAAGAAATGCATGACACCCTACAGGAAGAGCCAAATTTCACCAACAAGTACGAAGCTACAGTTATTTTCTCTCCAAAATGATCCGTGTGCAAGTAAATACTTACATATTTGTCAATAAAATGACGGAGATCTATGAAGTCTGTTATAATTACTGAAAGAGCAACTGCGCCACCAATTTTATCACCAGCGCCACACTGTAGGCCGGGTGTCCGAATATTCGCAATACTCGAGCAAAGAGATACCAGTTCCACAATCACAAGAATCTTCGTGGAATACAACGTGAAAACAGTTTGGCCGTGTATCGTACTATAACATACTTCTCCCACCATATCAAGTATATTTTCAGGTGATTTATACCAAATAGATATAGTTTTGGGGTGTTTTAAGGCTTAGGTGTCCGGAATACGAAGTGCCCATGCTACTGTATATATACTTATAATATGCTAAGCCAGCATTCAGCCTCAGTAATACGTTTTAGCAGTCAAGAAGCAAAAGTATTTACTCCTTTCACATACATGTCTATGGCTTCTATAACATATCGTTAATAGTTTTAATTGGACAAAAAAAGGTTACAGACATGAGGTTAGGCTCATCCTAGGCTAAGCTTAATTAAACTTAGGACCCTAGGCCACAGTACTACCTAGTACCTACCACAAAAATATTGTCACATGTGATAAATGAACACAAGATGAGATGAGAAACACCAGTAACTAGCATAAGGCCAACATGACGGTAACGCTCAATCTTGGTAAAGGCAAACGTGATATTAAATGGTTTGAAGAATGACCCTGACAAATACCGTTTTCATGAACTTAGTCTAACTGAAATATACATGCCCTCAATCTACACTGTTGCAGTATTGGTCCTAGACCTGTGGCCGACAGATCCCTGAGCTCACCGATCATGCGGTTTCACTTTCAGTTCTTTGGTATATCGTTGAAACACGAAATAAATCATTTCAAAGAATCAAAATAAGTAAATTAAATTGCTTTATTAAATCCATACATACATAGTGGATAATTGTAAACTTACATGCACCTTCCTGTTAACCTATTTATTAACTTTGCGTGAGATTCCAGAACTGGCAGGATAAATGTCGGTTCCAACAGAGTCCTCACCGTGCAAATTAGGCCTACTGATTCACTTCAATGTAAAGTGCACATGAGAGCTTATCATACCATTATTGTCGTCTGCAATTCTGTAGATCTCACAGCTGATTAACAGTTATATAGGTGTTGAATATTCATAAAGCAAACTTTTAGTTTCTTTCGGTTAGTTGGAACGCCCGTTAAAATCAAATTCCAATGGTTTATGGTAGCGGTCCGTTAAAATCAATAATATATTATCAAGCCTAATCCTAAGAAAATCGATGTGTTTATTCAACTTGATTTCTTTGCTGTATGTCGATGTACGGTTAGGCTATGAGGAAACTGGATGCACGGAACGCACTGACACTGATAGGCCTGACGAGATGGAAGGAAGGGGGGGGGGGGGTACTATGGGATAAAGAATGGTGTATTTCCACAATACACTTTTAGACAAAATAGATATGAGTGAAAAATTGGGATCTGTTAATATCATTGTCCCCGGGATCCAGCCTTACTCTCGACGCCTTTGTGCACTGCCTTGAAAATCACGCGTGATAGGCTATGCGTAAAAAATTTGATTGTCACGAATGGTTAAATGACTTTTTATATTGATTATATTGTGTATTCACAAAGAGTTGACACGGCAAATTCAGCAGCTCAATTTTAAAATGCCCAGTGAAACGTTTGACAAGAATTTTCTTCTGGTGAAACTCATTCGAAATGTTCCATCGTCAAACTCCCAAGTCTCCCGGGCTCATTCCCTTTCACTGTCTCAGTGATTGGAAGATGTTATCTGATTTTATGTATCGAAATTTACCGTTCTTCCCTCCTCCCTTAGCCATTCCTCCGACAAACCCATCCACCCTCTCCCACTGTCTACCTCAATCCCTCCATGTTATACCTGTGACGTGGGTGGGGATACGACATATTCCTATATTGCTAAAAACTAATAACAGTGTATTATGCACTGGCGTACTGTCATACAAGTTATGGTCAGGCAATGGAGAATTTTACATTAGTGGTAGGATGGGGATGGGCAAGGGGAAGAAAAAATATTTACTACTAAAGTCAGTCCCCTCTCAGCTGTCTATACGAGGTTCGAACATTAGTTTGCGTTAATGGATACCAGTGTCATCACCAAAACAGGTTCATCATAACGGGACAGCTGTGGCCCACGAGGAGGGGCGGGGAGTTTACACGTGACCCACAATGCTGTACTATCTATCCTCTGAGAAGATCATCTTAACATGTCATGTAACCCACTGAGAGAAATACAGCATACACTCAGTTTTCTGATGTGTGACGGTAAGTTGGACGGGGAGTTACTTACTCTCGTGATGTAACGTCCACCCGGCCTACCCCCATCCCTGTATGAACCCCACTTCATAGTGGTACAGGTTATGAGGGGTCTCATGAGTTTGTGGATTACGATAAAGAAACCCCCAAATCAGAACTTCCACCACAAGTACTCGTAGCATGTTGTAAAATTCACACCTGAGGACTTTCATAAATAGGTGGCGCTATGACAGAAAGTGAGGGCTGAAAGTGACTCGGTTTAGTTGTTTGGTTTTCGGGCCCAGGCAATAGATTAGTACGGCCAAGGTGAGATTGACACAAAACAATTCCAATGTTTGAAACTTTGGTAACTAAGGCCTCTGTAAGTATCAACTTGACATTGTCACAATGACTCACAGTCGAAGATCTATTGCCATAATTGTGTATGTTTCTTATGATTATGATTGAATTTAATGGGTTAGAAACAGTGACCACCTCCTGAAATAACTCATTCTTCAGACATTATCTGACCAACTAGTTTTGAGTCATGCAAAATAATTTTCAGTTCTAGTTCTCATGAGAGACAGGTGTACAATGAAGGGTGGTAGGTGGTACTGGATTGGAGGGGAGGGGAGGGGGTGGTATGGTGTTAGTTTGTCCATCCCAAACAGTTTGAAGAACCAACAAATATTTATTTAATTTTCATTTTAAACCCCACCTCCCCATTCACTAAATTATTTTTTTCTTACATCATATCAAAACCAATGTTACCCATAGGATTTTTATGACATTAGTAAAACACAAAGCATCACATACTGACAATGTATTAAATTTAGCACATTTAATTCATGTTTTTTTACAATGGCAGGTAAACAAACTATTGGCACCTTTAAATATTAATTGCATTACTTATATCTTCATATACATAAATCTTACAAGTTACTTTGGTATAGATAAAAAATAAAAATCAACACTGTACAATTATCACTTATACAGTTCTATATAAATACTAAAAGAACTTCATAAAATGTGAAATCCCAAAGAATAACACTTTCATTTAATACACTTATCAATTAAATGTTGTAACATCCTGGTATTCGAATATTTCCCATTGGTAACCTCAATTTTCACCATCATCACCATGACAACATTCCAGCAGAAGATATTGTAGCCTGTGAGGAGGAAAGAGATGGAGGAGGTGGAGGAGGAGAAAGGAGGCAGAGGAGTAGAATGAGGAGGCGAAGGTATCCATCTCCACTTTGAGAAATTTTATATGATTAAGGGTATTTAGTACAAAGTACTTGAACGTTTTCACTTTTTCGCAAATAATTGCAATTTCTCTTTTCATTCCCAATTTTGGACGACCTCTGACTTTCTTGGCGACTCTATAAGGGTCACGACCCCCACTTTGTATAACAGGGACGTAACATATTATCACTTCTGGTCGGAACTGATTTTGGTAAATCTTTTCGTTCAAATCAGCAAGTACTGTGTAATGCCATAAATCCATAATAAATGGAAATGACTTGACACCACCAAGAACCTCCTCTACTGTGGGAAAAAAAAGAGGTGATAATTGCTCTTCATGTTTGGGAACATTTTTCCATCAGATAACATAGCACATGATATAACTGGTAAGTTACAAAGTGGGAATGGAGTGAAACAGGGCAAGCATTCTCCAACGAGGGACGCGTCCCCATTTCACCCCATCCAACTACCTGTTAGATAAATGAGTTTGATAACTGCATAGCATAGAGTTGTACCATACATCCTAAAAAAATGGACATATAATTGATAAAACAAAGTCCTGAAATAAATCATTCTTAACATTAGGGTGAAGAGGTTATTCTTACACAGTGATACTAAAATTATCAAATACTGTTACAGGATTCCCGGAGCAGTTAGTTGCCCTACTTAAACCCACGTTAACCCACTTCCTGTCCACCCACTCATGTAACCAGAGCCCTATTCAAACCCATGATCCCTCTCTCTAATATCTTCTTGCTTCAGGAAGGTCCATCAGTGAGGTTACTAGCAATGACAAGATCATCTTCTGCCGTCCCGAATTCTATATGCAAAGTAGGTAGGTTACATAAACTAGAAAAGTGTAGCATGTTTTGACATCTGTTTTGCAACAAACTAACAAATATATAACTCTCCAGTGTACTGCCCTAGCAGGAGACATTTGCTATACTACACATCACATCAGAGAAAGAGGTGAGGGAGAGACAGAGGCGAGGCGGGAGAGAAAGGGGTGAGGTGGGAGAAGTCTGGTGATAATCGAAGAGACAAGTATTTTGGAGAGGGGAACAGGAGCGCGAAAAGGGGCAAAGGGTATGGTCCACATCTCACTTACAACTAAATGGAAGTTTCCAAACTAAGAATGTGTGTTACCTCTGTTTCCAGAACATACCATTCAGTAAACAGGAATGATACTTGCAAGTTTCTTATAAAGTTCTCAAAAAGTCAAATTTGTTGTTGAAGATTATGGGAGTGACAAGTAATCATGAAGAATTGCTCATTAAATATTAAATAAAATGTTATAAGTCTCTTTTTGAAAAGAACTAATGGCACAGGTAGTTGAAGAGGTGACCAAACCCCTTATTCACTGATATTCTGGTAACATCCATTAACAAACACGTTGATTTGTAACTTTCAGTCAACCCATCACTGGACCAAATGAAATGGTTCAATGCTGGAGAAGTATTTTGAGTGTTAATTATGATGGTGGGACATTTTGCTCTTATCACAGAGATATTCTCCATCAGAAGCCACACAATGGCTGGCTAAGAAAATAAAACATTGAGGGAAATTCTCGCAACAGAAATTTGAAGAAATACGATCTTCAAATTTCATGAATTTCTACCGAACTTTGCCCTTGGTCATAACTGACAGACTGCGAAACTTGGAGGTAGTGAAAGTAGAGGGCGTCTTCCATTTCTTGCGCGACTTTTATCGTGTAATCAAAACTATCTTGCATCCCGCAGTTGATTTCATCGTCAACCGTAGGTGTTGTCCCAGCTTTGATCCTGAGGGGCTCTCGAGAACGTACCCCCTGACCTTCAGAAATGCGGCGTAATGATTCTGGGTGGGTATTGTTGCTGTCGTGGGGTGACGTTTTTTCGTCCTTTGTTGATTCTTCGTTTTTTTTGTTTTGTCGGTTGTTCGCCGCAGGCGGGCTGGTTGTTTTGTCTGCTTCTTCTTCGTTGTTTCTTCTTTTTTGTTTGGTGTCGTGTCTTGTGGTTCGTCGGCACTGTTTTTTTGCGTCATTTCTTTCGTCTTCTTTCGTGTTGTGCTGGTGGGAAGATCTTCTGGGTGTTGGGAGGGGGGAAAGATATTATCTGAGGTGTGGATGTGTGTTGTTGTGAGGTTTACGTTCAATAAAAGAGAGATCTTGATCAAGGTTGGCTAAGTAGCTCTAATCAACTCATTTATGGACTAGCTCAGCAAAATTTAATTCCTTTTTTATTTAGCAATAACTGAAGTGAAAATCATCAATATTTTGATCAGGATTTTATTTTACTCAGTTACTTTATATTTACATATCAAGATGACTTTCTCTTGAAAAACCATTTGAATCTCTTCCCTGATACTGTTGGGTTGTATCAAATGAACTTCCCCAACAGAAGATATGGCAATATAGGGATCACCACTAACTAAGGCAGGGGTTCCCTAACTGGGGTGCATTAACCCCCAGGGGGTGCGTGAGTCCATCCCAAGGGGTTCGTGAGACGTTTCTGAATGTCAAAACTAGAGTACTTTTTGTTGAACTAAAATATGATATATCATATAATTTAGTAATGTACAAAAGTCGTACCTCTCGACAAACTCTTTTCGCGTTCCATACGCATATGTTGCAATAGTAGTACCGTACCGTGCATGTGATAAATAACTGAATTATGAAACAGACAATTTTTTTCATTACAATAGTACACTATAAACTTGATCTTTTACGAAGCACTGTTATGTGTATTATAGTATAATAATGACTCAGATCTTGTCTCGAAAAGTTTGGGGTTCATGGACAACTCTGATATCCACAGGGGGTTCGTGGGGGGATAAAGTTAGGGAAACCTTGGACTCAGGGCTGGATAGCTCAGTTGGTACAGCGTAGGGCTCACTGGATTGAAATTCACTTCCATTGTCAGTTTTTCATTATAAACTAGCATCTGCATTGTTTGGTTTATTCCTGTTCTTTTCTCTTATTAATTTTGTTTCTTATACCTGGCTTTAAATGCTTTGTTGTCCTCCATTTGACTAACGATGTGTTCTACTGCTTTGATCAATCCAGAGATGAACCATTGGAAGTTTGTAGGTAGATAAGGCAGCCATTTCACAAACCTAAAAGTGATTTGCAAAATAAAGAAAATAATGAAAATTTGATGTGACGGGGGAAAAAAGATTCTCGGGAAGAAACTTTCCGACTTATCGCTTCTTTCCTCGACGGGTCAGTTTAGCATATTGAGGCCACACTATATAGCCCCATAAAACCACGTTGCTCGTATCTATAAGTATCTATACGTACCTCATTGTATGGAAACACACTCGTGTTCGAGTATCTACACATACCTCCTTACAAGGGAATATGCTTGAGTACCAATATCTACACATACCACCTTGTAAGGGAATCCGTGTACCAGTATCTATACATACCCCCTAGTAAGGGCATATGCTTGAGTACAAGTATCTACACATACCTCCTTGTAAGGGCATACGCTGAGTACAAGTATCTACATGTACCTCCGTGTAAGGGAATCCATGTACAAGTATCTACACGTACCTCCTTGTAAGGGAATACGCTCATTTACAAGTATCTACACATACCTCCGTGTAAGGGAATACACTTGAGTACAAGTATCTACACGTACCTCCTTCTAAGGGAATACGCTCGTATATCATGTAAATGTAATGTAAATAAATCTTATATAGCGCACTACTCGTGATGCATCTGTGCGCTTTACAAACAATTACAAACAATACAAAACAGTAAATACATAAAACAGTACCTATCAGTATCTATACGTACCTCCTTGTAAGGGAATACGCTGTTTCGAAGGGCAATACGTATGGCACGGAAGCGATCTGTAGCACATGACCAATTCTAGAGTTGTATAGGAAGTTGGCCAGTCCGGAATTAACCTTTCGGCAAGACGCTTGAAGGGCTGTGTGTCAGAAAAAAGGAACAAAAATACTTTAAAGACTAATATTACAATAGAGTGATAAGATTTGTTCACAACGTCCATGATAAATATGAATGTTCTATGATGGAGAGTCATAAACAAACAAAAATCAAACTACATATCCATTTAATCATAGTTGGGTTCAGGGACATAGCCAGACTGCTTTCTTTTTTTTTGGTCTAAAAAACAAAACGTGATGACAATTGTGTGTGAGGGCAAGATGAATCTTTGGGGTGGGGGGGGGGCTATGTCCCCTCACCCAGACCCTCCCTTGAATGAATTTGCAATGACTAAAAAGGCAGATATTTTAAGCATCCTGATGCCAGTGTTCTTCAATGACATCTACCCTGTTTTCTTCAATTTCACTTTTGGTACAAAATGTGTCAACTTCTAATGTTGAAAATGGTATGTAGAAAATTAATGCAAACTTCACCGGGATGCTAAGAGCATGTTCCTCTTTAACAAGTCAGGCATAATTTTGTCGCCTATACTAACCCTTTAAGCGGCACAATAACAGTTCATCAACAGAAGCAACTCACCGTCAACAACTTGAGGAGGCAGAGCAGGGTCTAACGCTAGACATTCGCTGCCCTTTTTACAATCTTCACATTCATCAAAGAAGTCTTCGTTTTCCCAGGTTTGCCAGACTTCCTTCATCTGTTCAACCTCTTCCATTCTGACTTCATCCTCCATTAGGTCAATCTCCTCCTCCTCGGATACCTCTGAGTACCCCTCAGGGTCTCTGTCTCCAACCTCCTCCTCCTCCTCGAGGTTAAACGTAGGTCTCTGGACTTCTGATGTCCTCTTCGCCAGAGATTCCCTCCCAGTTTCGGCAAGTACGGGCAGCGATTTGGACCGACCAATCTTCTTGTGTTTCTCACAAGGTAGTAAATCTGTGATCATTAACAGATATTTATGTTTACCATACCAGTAGGGAGATCCCTCAATTTTACCCATTTAACTACCCAAAAAATTCCACTTATTAGAAGTATGAGTTAATGAAGAAACATGTACAACAGACAGAACACTATACCAAAGCATGGTTTTATCATACAATACTATCTGGCAGGCTTAACTTATAAGGGGTAAGAAATGGATCAACATTTTATTAAATTTTTTTCATTTACTACTTTGTTCTACCAAGTGGAGATATACTAAAATTCATTAATATCAAATACATTTCTTAAGCAATCAAAGTTTGAGTTATAATATACTAAACTTCACTAATATCAAATACATTTCTAAAGCAATGAAAGTTCAGTTATAATATACAAACTAAAATTCCTTAATTTAAATACATTTCTAAATCAATAAAAGTTTCAGTTATGCAGACTTAAATACAAATCAAATTAAACAAAATAAATAAAGTTTATTGAAAGAAGTTTGGATGTTAATAGTAAAGTAACGTTATTTCAAACTTCCTGTAAATAAATGATATTTTCTTTGACTCACTATTCGTTCTCAGGTAAGCTAGGGCATCATTGAATCCCTGTTTGCACATCTGACCGAGGACTTTAGGGTCGGGAGGAAAGAGAGCTCTGGAGAGACGGTATAGGTTAGACGCTGTCAGCTGAAAAAAAAGAGAGATGAAAATAGGCTGTAAAGTGAGAAACTATTGGAGATTAGGAAATTAAAACCTAATGTTGAACCCATGGCAAGTCCCTGGATTAACAGCAGAGGTTTTTCAAATATCACAACTTTAAAACAGAATTTGAATTAACGATATGAATCCGGACCCTCTCTCTGTCCTTGTAACTTGTGTGTGTGGGTATTTGAAAGTGTTAGTATTATGAATAGGGGAAATTTTAAACTAAGTATAATGAATGCTCTTGTTATTGGCATGTGTTTTCTGAGAGTGTCATCTGATCATGTGTAATTTACATCATACAATTCCACTGAACTCTTTTGTTTGTGCTTGTCTGTATTTGAAAGTGTTTTCATGATTAGTAGGGCAAAGTTTAAACAAAGTATAATGAATGCTCTTGTTATGGTTATGCGTTGAAACTTTAATTTGGAGGTATGTGCTTCTAAACATATATAATCCCAAAGCAAATTTAATTTGCCCTTCCCTGTATGTGTGCGTTTGTTTTGCTATCTGACCGAGGACTTGGAACAAAAGAATTTCAGGTCCTCTGTTGTGATTTCTAAAGAATCACCACGTCCTCGGAAGAATTCTATTGTATGGGGTATTGTTAAGGTTAGGGTACATGGATTTGAACAATGGAAAATACAATGGGGTCCTTGGTCTGAATGTAATACAAACATGTATGTATTTGAAAGTGTTATTTGGAGGTATGTGCTTTTAATCATATATAATCCCAAAGCACATTTTATTTGCCCTTGCCTGTATGTGTGTATTTGAAAGTGTTACCTGCATGTATGTGCTTCTAATAATGTATAAT
>JXUT01146128.1:0-10962 GCA_000934455.1 Apostichopus parvimensis | reverse complement strand
GATGGTACCACATCAGTGGTTGTCATCGCCGGTAGTTTACTGGACGCAGCATCAAACCTCCTGGCTAAAGGTATGTACATTCTACTCAAGCTCAAATTTGCACAAAATGTGCACAAAGACCAGAACATTGCTTAATCAAGAGCCATGGCTTTTAGCTGTCCACTTACTACCTTTGGCCATGATGTAGATTTCAACTTGTTCCAGCTATGAAAAATGCGGAAAGGAAAAATTTTGCTATATAATTATTCAACTTTGAAGGCTTCTCATATAAGACACTTAGTTAAGCAAAGTAGTCTTTGGATATGGGCAATCCTCTTTCCAACTGCAACCCGTTGTGCTTTTCTTTCTTTTAATGTGTTCCCAGGGTTTTTGTTAAGAAATATAGTAGGTGGGTCAAGTTGAAAAGTAGGCGGAACTGTCTGTACCCGGACATGGGGGAGGGGTCTAAGGGGAGGGGGTGCCCCCGTCTCCTATGCCGGAAAATTGCAATTTAAAAAGTCTCTAGATGCAAAATGGTGCAATATACAGCTGTTTGGTCAATGATATTGCCCCCTCCCAATCACCCCTTTTGTTTCAATCACACCTGACCTGGTTGTGGGTATTTATTCCTCTCGATTTTTTGCGTCATTTTTTTTTTTTTTACTGAGGGTCACAAAGTAGCCGGGTCATGTACGTGCAGTAGGCGGGACATTTGACCCGGGTCCCGGCTACTATTGAAGACCCTGGTTCCACCAACATGATATTGTTGGGAAATAATTGAGTTTTCAAATTTTGGGCAGCAGTTTTGAAGGCTCTGGAATTTGTTTCTCATAAAATACTATGATTTCTGTAAGTGAAAACTGCTGTACATCTCTTGCACTTGTATAGCAAATGTCCCATGTTTAGAATTTTGTGTTGCAATTCCAGATAAATTATTCCCTGGAGAATTAAATACTACTACCATACTTATTCGCATTATGTGTTCCTCTCTCCCTAGGGATCCATCCGATGCAGATATCTGAGTCATTCCAATCGGCCGCATTGAAATCCTGCGAAATATTACAAGGAATTTCCCAACCTGTTGATCTGTCAAACAAAGAAGCGCTCATGAAAAGTGCCATCACGTCACTTAATTCAAAGGTAAAATTAGCAAAGTTAATCAAGATTAATTATCACAAACTATGTGATTTAGTTATTTCATGAGTGATGCTCTGGTACTTCAGAGCTAGCAAGCCATTAGTAAAGTGTTTGTAAAACGTGGACGGCTGCTCACAGAGTAAGAGGGTCAGTTAGTATGAGGAGTCAGTTAGTATGACACAACAATAAAGAGCACAATGTGACTATAAGTTTCTCATTATGTTAAAAGGAAAAATCATTTTACAAATTATTTGATAGTGTCATCCAAAATACTATTTTCCAACTTTGCTTGATGCATGTATCAAAAATGTCAGGTTTTTAATTCTGGTTACATTTGAGACAATGTCTGTGTGTGTCTTTTAACTCGGTGACCATTTTGTACACTTTCTGCTGCATTTCTGGAATATAGCATGTACTGTTCATTCTTAACCTTTTCCTAAGATAGATAAAGTTGTTTGAACACTTGATTTCTAAGATGAAGCTGAAGGTGGCATCTTTAGCCCATGGTGCAGATCAGATCATGAGAGTGTCTGTGTCCCCTGACAATTCTTACTCTAACAAGTTATCTCAAATTTTCTCTTAAAACCTAGCATATCATGTAGTTAAAGGATGTCACATCACCTGTGCGGTTGTCCCGACAAACCATAATATTCATTCCCATTCTGTAGCATGTGATGAGCTTGAATATCATTTCATTTGTTCGTTTTTAAGAAAGTTAGAACTTGCATATATGCACAAAGTTCCAGTTAAAAAAAATCACACCGAAAGCACTTTGTTGATTTTTCCTTCTTCATCAGGTTGTCTCCCAGTACTCTAGTTTATTGGCTCCTATAGCAGTGGATGCTGTTATGAAGGTCATTGACCCTGCTGTAGCAACTAATGTTGATCTAAATGATGTTAAAATCATCCAACAGTTAGGGTGAGTAATGTATAATTTTCATATATTTCTCAGATTCTCCCACTTAAGCATTGTAGTAGGTTCATAAAACAATGATTCCCTTTCATTGGGCACAGATAATATTGTGTAAGACTCAATTTAATTATCCTTTATCTGTGTTAGTTTGTTTATCTCTGTTATCACTTCTCTGTTGCATTAGAGCATATTTGCCACCATAAACTGTGAGATTTTTCTGAAATTGTTCAACAAGTCATCTTTGATTCCTTTTAACAATGTTTTGTTCTCTTCATGCAGTGGTACAATAGAAGACACAGAATTAGTAGATGGATTAGTTTTCAGCAAGAGGAGTGCTGGTTCAGGTGGACCCAGTAAAGTTGAGAAGGCCAAGATAGGACTCATACAGTTCTGTTTATCTCCACCAAAGACAGATGTAAGTCCAATCTTGTCTTAATAAAGCTAACGTTCTTGGCCCAAAAGCAGGAAAATGGCATTGACTAGATTGCACATAGTCTGTTTTGACATGTAAAAACAGGTTGTCAGTGTGTATAACATGATTGAAAGTGAATCTGGCATTACTACCAAACTGCGAGTGCATGCTGTTGGGTGTATTGAAAATTCTTATTAATTTTGCAGGCATTCTCTTTTTATTGTTTCCTAAAGAAAGAAAGTACAGGGTTTGTTGGGTTATATCCAAAAGAAGTCTATAATTGCAAAAGATATCGGTTATCTGTGTATGAGATTTTGGGCTTGTTTTAGACACTATATCTTATAATATAAAGATTAATTATTTCATATTTATGAATGGTACTATGTATTGCAACCTTTGCATCCTATTTTGGCATTTCTTATTTAGATGGACAACCAAGTTGTGGTATCAGACTATTCTCAAATGGACAGAGTTTTGAGAGAAGAACGTGCTTACCTTCTAAACCTGGTGAAACAGATTAAGAAAGCTGGCTGTAATGTTCTCCTCATCCAGAAATCCATTCTCAGGTGAGAATTTTACTTCTTCAATTGTGTGAAGGGGAAGAGGGGGGTGAGGTGGGGGGCAGATGGCTATTGGTGACAATTCTTTATTGTTCATTAACTTAAGCAGTAACAGACATGGCATTATATTTCCTATTTCTAATGTTCAATTTTTTTCAGAGATGCTTTGAGTGACTTGGCCCTCCATTTTCTTAACAAGATGAAGATTATGGTTATCAAAGACATTGAAAGGGATGACGTTGAGTTTGTCTGCAAGGTAAGAACTGACTTAAATGTAACATTAGTTTAACATTTTCAGACTTGGCTGATGTTCAATTTGTCAAATTATGAGTCACCTTACAGGTTTACATATTTCAGGGTCGTAAGGTGTAGGTGGATGGGGGGGGGGGGGGGGGGGGGGGGGGGGAGGTGTTGGTGGTTGGACAATATTCTTGCATAAAGGAATGATATTGTTGTAGAAAACTGCTAAGAATTGCTCAGCAACTTGTGTTGATTATGGTAAATATTCAACTGGATTTAGTATTAACATCCCATAACAGTGTAGTACAAATTGCTTGAACATGGGAGTGAATGTTTTTCAACACAATGATTTGGATTATGGGAGCTGATGAAGGGTGGAATGTTCTTCTTGATGCAAAGTGGACTTAAAATATTGTTAACATTGATTACATTTCTCTCCACAGTCAATTAACTGCAAGCCCATTGCGAGCATCGACCACTTCTTACCCGAGAATCTAGCATCAGCAGAGTTAGTGGAGGAAGTTGTTGCTGGCACGAGCAAGGTTGTCAAGGTAACAAACCGTCTCAAAATAGTTAGATATAATTCTCTCTAGTATGATACCAATCAACTACATACACATCCACGTGGAATGAACCGATTGACTGGCATCCGAGACTTTTCATCACTCATGAGAGGCTGTCCCATTAAATATTCAAACTTGTCTAGGAAAGCGGCTTCAATGATTCCCAGGTCAGCACTTCTCCTGTGATTGAAGTAACCCACATGAACAATTTATTCGTCCGTTCAATACTGGAGATGTTTCTATGACATTGCAAAATCCATGGAATTGTTTTCAATTGTTTTGGAAAATGTTAACAAGTTATAAAATGAATAGACAATGGCTTGAGACTACCTGCCATGCCTCAGCAATGATACATTAATGATAAGTATACATTCAGATTAAGAAAACAAATCATGATTATGTCTTCAAACTTTATTTAGAAAAGCTTAAAACTTGCTTAGAATTTTGCAGTGGAATTGCAAGGACCTTGATGATTAAAGATGATTTTCCTATCCTAGAGTCTTTCAGATATTTCTCATCAGTTTGTTGTGATTATTTTTTCATTGGCAGGTGACAGGTGCTGCAAACCCAGGCAAGACTGTAAGTGTCCTTGTCAGAGGCACCAGCAAATTGGTACTTGATGAGGCAGAACGGTCCATTCATGATGCACTCTGTGTCATAAGATGCCTTGTCAAAGAGAGGTAAGCACTGCTGTGTCTTTTCTTCATTTTACCCAAATTCCACCCTCCCTCTCCCTCCAAGGAAAAAGAAAAGGGAAAATAATTTTCTCAGATTGACATGACAGTTGGATGGACACAATTTCTAATTTGATGATTTGAATGATTCCAACGATTCCTCTCTGCAGGGCATTGATCGCTGGTGGAGGAGCTCCAGAAATAGAGGTAGCTTGCCGTTTGATGGAATACTCTCGATCCCTGACCGGTGTGGAGGCTTACTGCTTCAGGGCATTTGCTGAGGCAATGGAGGTCATTCCTTCAACCCTTGCCGAAAATGCCGGTTTGAATCCAATCGGAGTGGTCACAGAACTCAGGAACAGACATGTGCAAGGTGAAAAGGCTGCCGGCATTAATGTTAGGAAGGTAAGTGTCGACAGATGTATTATTGTAGTCATCAGAAATAATGCAGAGAAGGATGTTTGTTCCAAATTTAGCTTTGTGAGAGATTTCCTCCCAGTGTGTTGGCAAATCTTACTATTTTTTGGCAAAATTAAGACTTAACTTGATGTGTGCATTTTCTGGTGGCAGCATTACTAAGTCACATTTCACCCAGTAATAATAAGTCTTGACTGATTTTTTATCCACACCTAGCTGGGTCTTCCCAGCTTGGAGAACTTTGTTAATACTTCCATGTAACTTTGAATAGTAGGTGCAAAGTCTCTGAATAATTACCTGGTGAACATGTTCATTGTAATTGCTGCGAAGAAGTGAGAATGCTGGATTAAAATTGTTGTGTTGATAGCTCTTGCTTCCTCTTGGGTATATGTAGCATCCTATTTTACATTATCATTGTAGTGTGGATGCGGGCTACAGTCTTGGCATTACTGGCCAAGTGAATGATACCTACATGACTGGACGTTGAAAGTTAAAGTTTCACATAGTCTCTGTTCATTGTAGGTACCTACATGACTATACTCCCTGGTATGTTGTCTGCCCGAAAAATAACACATGAATAACAAGAAAGTAACTTCCTAATACTGCAAGCACTCCATGCGCATTTCAATACTGCATATTTGCAGGCAAATGCAGTTCTAGTTAGTTATTGTATTCACAGTGATTGAGCATTCACACAGTGTTGTATAGTCATACTGATGTATTAGCTAACATAACTGATTCATCCTTCTTCCTTCTAGTGACAGTATTTCTAAATTACTAATTTGGATTTATTTGGTCTATTCTTCTAAATCCTTTAGGGAGCCATTACCAATATACTGGATGAGAATGTTGTTCAGCCTTTACTGGTCTCAACGAGTGCCATACAATTAGCAGCCGAAACTGTACAAAGTATGCTGAAAATAGATGACATTGTAAGTACCAGCAAACTATCTCTTCTGGATTGGAAATATTCATCCTCAGGAAACCTATAGTGATATAATAAATAAGAGTTATGCAACATGATTTGGAGTGTATACATCTCTTTGAGCCACAGTGTATGGGAGACTCTTCTTGATGACATATTTAGTTCTCCAGATAGCAAAGTTGGTTGTCTGGTATTATTGTGGCTGTTCACTCTGTATGTAAACTACACAGACTACCATGGAAATATGGTAACTTAGTCACAAAGAGATGTCCGTTTGGGTTTTATAACCATTGTCACAGGTCACTGAACATATTTAAGACCTCTTGTAGCATAAGACAACATCATTTTGGAATGTTGTGTCAGAAAAGGGCTTATTGTCTTGTAAGGCAGATTTGCTTGAAAAGATTTTGCCAAGTCTAAGCTTTTCTTCACAGCAATAATATCTTTTATATTTATTAAGGATTTCATATTAGTTAAAATCTTGTTTACTTTATTCAATATTTGAATTGTCCCTGCTACCTGTCCGAGTTAACAGTTAAGTCTTGATGTTCCCTTTTTTTTTTCAGGTCATCTCGATGCGGTAATCAGACAGTGTTAACAAGAACAGAATGAGAGAGCAGCCGTGTCTCTTCCACTGTGTGTTTTATGTGGCTTCTATGTGCTTTCTATTCTAATTGGCTTTAGCTGCAAGTCGGAGCAGCTGGAGGCGGTCTTGGAGCTATTCCTCCCAGCCCCAGTCAACTACTCCTTTGGTAGTGATCATAGTGAAGATGTATCTACAGCAGTAATGGATGACATCATTTCTTGCCTGTAGTCTTGGTGAACCAGACATTGTGTACACATTACACAATACAAAGTCTCTTGTAAAGATAGGTGTAAACTAATGTTGTATAGTTCAGGTTGATATACTGATATACAGTAATGTAAAACTTCAGGTTTTTCATCCTGTGTAGCCCTTGGCTTTAAATAGTGGATTATTTGAAAATAGTGGATTATTTAAATAGTGGATTATTTAAATAGTGGATTATTTGTCTAGCAGAACTAGACAGAAAACCAACAAGAGAAGAAAGAACTGCACAGGAAGCATAAAAGCTAGTTTGTAATTGTGCATTAAGCAAAGGTTATAGTTGCCATAAAATTGATGTTGATCAATCAGTCTTTCCTCATCAGTTCTGTCTTGCTGCCATAAGTTTGTTGCAGTTAAGTCTTAAGTATCAATATTATTATTGATTTATTCTCTAGCAAATAATACAAATCATGTGATTGAGCCGGTTGATTTGGGTCTTTTTGATGTCAAAAAGTGTCACAAGTAGGCTGTTTGAAAACAAAAAGGGTCAAACCACATTTATAACATATATAAATGAGTTAGGTAATGTTAAAACAGTCTGAAGATTTCTGTGATGGACATCTTTTAAAGAGATTCTATTCTGTATGGACAGTATGGATACGTTATGAGTCACCGAGTGTCTTTTCTGAGATCCATGATCATCGAGCGACTTGTTTAGAAATGAAACCAATGGTTGTTTCCTCCAGAATATGTAAAGCATGGTATATATGTATTATAGTTTTCTTTGTTGTGTTGAATTTGATGTGAAGCTACTTATAATTAAAGCACCAAAAACAAGGGCAAATTCTGGCCTAAGTAATAAATTACTCATTCCTCCCTCACCCAAACTTACAAAGTTGGACAGATGCTTGGTTTAGATACTAAAAACTTTCTGAGTGAAAAAATCTCTGAGTGAAAAAAAAAAAAGAGTCTCTGGTTTGACTTGGGATATGTAGAGATAAAATTGTCTTTGTTTGATCAGGAGGATGTGGTGCTATGGTTGTTTGCTTTTTTCATCAGCTGTATGGCTGCTACACTGTGAGTGAAATGTTCTCCTTTTTTATACATGATGCAATGTAACTAATGTAAGACTGAATAAATGTTACAGCAAATGTTGGCATTTTCTTTTAATCTTTGTTTTCTGGACAAGGTCACAATTATTATTTACAATTACTTCTCGGGATATAAGACTTATTTTTCGTTAATTATTTGGTCAAATGTTTGGCTGTGCAACTATAAACCACCAATGTAAAGGAAAGATACCCAATCCCCACCTCATTCCCCTCCCTTTCCTAATAATTGATCCAGTCAATGAAGTGATGGATTAATTTTTTTGTACAAAGGTCATAACAGAGGTTGCCCTCCCAGTGGTCACTTCCCATGTAAACAAAAATCAGCATTCCATTTATACTGTTTAGCTTGTAAGTACTGATGGGATGTTATTTTCACCTATGGAAACATAAATTTGAGCACTTTTCACGACAGTGATATTCTTATACTCATGAGAGGGATGACCTACTTTGAAATCAATTTGACAAGGTTCTAAAGTTTTTGTAATATTGACCTCAATCAAAAAGTAGTCTATATATATGCGTAAAGAACCTACATAAAAAGCTTAGGCAGAGCATTTTCAATTCTCAGTATTCCTGTATATGCCAACCAACTTAACTTCTTAATTTCTTGAATCTTCACAAAAATTGTGAAGTATTCTCCAATATGCACACAAAGCTAGTCAGAAAAGTTTAATTTTTTACCACAAGTTCTCTGTATTTTTTCCTTCAACATTTACAATTCCAGATTGACAAATATACAATTCTACAATGGTTCAAACGCACCTAGATACAGACTACAGTACATGAATTACATCTGTAAACAAAATTAGTGAAGGTACTTTATACAACAGTTTTAAAAGGACATAAATGCTTTACACAATACTTGTACATCTGATTACTGCTGGTAACTTTCAGTTCCGCCTGTCTAATGGAGGTAAGGTTGGACACAGGTGAAGTTGATACCTGTGATCCACTTCAAAGAGAGGCTTGGAATACTTTCCTAACAAGTATGTAGTACTTATCCTGCGACAAATTTGCCCAGTTTGACTGGTTCAAAGCACATTGTTATAAAAAATTACTGTAGCCTGAGAATGAGTAAATAACGATAATTTGTTACTATAAATTGATTAAATTTGCCCTTTAATATAAAGCTAAGATTTAAACTACTACTATGTTGAGACCATACAACATTCCTTCACAGAATGTGATACAACAATGATGATTCTTAGAAAATGAGCTCAAATTTAAAAAACTAATTGCAATGAAAGATGGTTGGTATTCTTTGTAACATAAAATACTATTGTTATTCTTTGCCGTAAAGTATTCCACAGAGCATAACACATGTGACACTGGAGAAGCATTACATAGTTTCTGAACAATGTTAAAAAAAAATCCAAATATTACCATATATGGTTGGTTTTGGATGTAGATCACAACTAACCTTAGAGTGACAGAAATATGATATGGATGTTATTTGTATTATTTTCAAACGAAATGTTTTAAAAAGCAAAATACTGAATTAATAATTCAACAGAATATGAATTCTCTTGATTTAGCAATTACTCATTATTTCTTATCTGGTTTTGAAGAGTGCTATCACACGAAAGGCACTTTATTAACTACTTCGACCACTCAGTAACAAGAAATAAGAATTAACAAGAATTTAAAAAAAAAAAAAAACATCCAAAATTACTTGTAAAATTAAGTTTTGTTTGGAGAACATATTTGAGGGTGCCTTCGTTAATAGATGCATCGCAAATCACATTGTCAACAAAAATAATAACTTAGGAATGTGCATGAAAGATACCCCTATGCAACACTTGAATTATCCTCTTCAGAACTGATGGTGCCATTTGACATTTGATCTACCTCATAGGTATCGTTAACCTCGCTCGTTCTTTGCAGAATATCCAAATCTTCATCGCTCTCGCTATCGTTGCGCAAAGGTCGGTCTTCTTGACCTGCTCCGCCACCCTTGGCCTGACGGCTCTTCCTTTCTAGGAAGCCTTCGTCGAGCCCTGCACTTCTCAGGGCTTCTATGTACTGCCTCTCGGCTCGTTTTTGGGCATTGTGCTATAAACAAACATAGGTAAATAAATGTATAGGTTAATCGAATAACTGAAGAAAAATCTCAAAAGATCGAGACAAAATTTGTGCACATAAATTTTATGTTTGTAATTCCTTCATTCCAAAAGATATTTGCCTTTGCCACCATTTGGTTGACCTACTAGTCAATTGACCATTTGATCCCAATCAGAACATTTCTTTACGGCCCTAATGATTTAATATATTTACTCAGACTGCACTCTGCACTAGAATTGACAAAGTGACAAATAACAGCTATAACTTTACCAAGTTTGTTCAAGTAACATTCCTGACCGCACACATATGTATATTATGAAAGAACAATCTTTGCATGTTTTCTGCCTGTCATTATGATTATCGTAAGTTTAGTCGACTGACCTGAGACTCCCGTTCGAATAATAACGGCCGTGACTCGATTCTTTCCATCATTTCCTGTAGCTCCCTTTCATATTCCTTTTGTCTGGATATCTCAGCATCCCTGAAAAAGTTCAGTAAATTTCAATAGGAAATAAAAAATATGAATATTAAAATACATAATTATATAATAAAACTACTGACCAGTAAAAAAATAAAGTTATTATAATATTTATAAATATAAAATTGATGGTACAAATTAAGAACGTAGGAAAATGGAATGATATTGAGGAATATTTACCAATCATGCTGACTGTGAGGATTAAATGTAGAATGAAGACCGATATCATTAACAAACAACTTCCCAAATATTTTTGCAAATAGGTCAAATTAGTAATTAAGTTCATTTTTGTAGAACCACCAAAGCTCCATAAAGTAGGTACATTTCCTGGTTTACCTCACAAGTGGTCGGAAGTAAAATTAAAAGATAAAAATGCTGATCTAGAACTCTCTGCAAGAGATGCTATATATAAATAAGGCACAAAAGTGCTGCTGTGATGATGATGGATATGAATCCTTGAAACCAGTGTTTAGGGAAGGAGGAGAAATCAACAAACTTATACAGAAAAAAACTGGAAGGACAAAAATAGGTGGAAGAAGAAAAAGAAAAAAGTGTTTCCTGTACAGGAAGCAGGAAGCATTTTCTCTGCATCACACAAATTTGGAATGGTAGATGTTGGTTAAAGAACAGTACCTGAACTGTTTAAGCTTCTCTTTGGATGTGGACTCTAAACTTTGAGAGTTGTCGTGTGCTCTTGCCCTCTT
>JXUT01146119.1:0-13251 GCA_000934455.1 Apostichopus parvimensis | reverse complement strand
TCAAAATACTATTTACATGTGCAAAAGCAAAAAGATAATGGATCTTTGTCATAGAGCAACGAGACAGAAGAACATTTACCACAAGAAAAGATAAAAACAAAGCAAAATAAAATCCCAAAAGGCATTCAACATTTGTGGATATTCATTTCCCACCTGTTGGCAATCCTCTCCTCAACCTTTGTGCAATACCTAATACCGTCTCAATATACTATAACATACACCTTTATCAAACCTTGCCGTATTTCCCAAGTCTAGCAAGAATATTTTTGGCTTATTAATTCTGCTAATTAATTGTGCACATAATTAAAAGCACTGTTCTGTTTCTGTTCTGCCACCAATTGGAAAATGATGTCTCCTGGAGCTGTGAAATTTTGAAGAATTTCAAGAAGACAGAAGTTTTGTCGTATATTATAGCACCCAACGTGTACTTTCCTTTTAAATATACCGCAGGTTTCGTGCAGTGCAAAGTGACAATTGTGATGAAGATCATGAATATACAAATATAATGTACAAACTGGAATAGAGAGGAAGACACAGAAACAGGTCAAACAGCAACCTTGTTACCAAAAAAAACCCTAAAAAAAACCCAAACTATGGCAACTGCAGCAATTTAATAGAAGGCAATTTGGGTAAAACGTTTTAATCAGCACTCAGGATGCACCCACATAAAAGGAAAAGAAATAACTCGTTTGGATTATCTTTCATTGAAAAGAGGTTGCATAAGTGGGCATAAAATATCAATTTGGGGCACCAGACGAAACAGACACAAATTGTAAATTGGGTAACATGCGCCCCCCCCAAAAAAAAAATTGGGCCCACCCAATGTGTTGTATAAACAACACTCTTGTGGGAATTAACAAACTCACAGATTATTGTTTAAAAATTTGTATGAATTCTCATGGAAGGACTTGTCACTGCAAGCTTTAGTGTAATGTTGTGCAAAAGTGTAATGTAACAGTTATGTTCACACATTCATACAGCAACGACTATGCATGCTCTTGAAAATTGTAAACACTGTACATCAAACTGATATATATATATGTAGGCAAATCACTACAAAACATTTACAAATTGTTATAAAACAGAGGCCCTCAGACTCGTCGTCGAGTTGGTTAACCAAAATATCCTAACACTGACAGCAAGCAACCCACTTCCCTGACAACCTCACCACTAGTGTGTTTATTATAGTAAAGCATCCTGACTACTCTTTGGGGAATCTTCAAACCATCAAACCCCAAGTGTCTATTAAAACTAATCAAGGGAAGTAAGTCATCTAATCCTCTAAGTCATCTAATCTTTTCTCCTCTCCTCTCCCTGCCCACCCCACTTTTTTCTTTCCCATCTTTTCATCCAAAAGTGCATACATTGTATATTATCAGTAATTGCACACCCTTCGAAAATTAAGAATATTAACAGTTCCCACTTTTGGCAGACTTTGAGGTTTTTTGGTCCCTCCCTTAAATCCCCTTTTCTTGTTGTACTTCGCACAGTAACTGTTCCTGTATCAATTCTTGCCGTCATCTCATGCAAAAAACCATTCTAACAAGTATGCAGATAAGCAACGGACCACGATCGAGCGGATCAACGACTAAATGGCGGGGATCACACAAATGGAGTTATGGAGAACACATGGAGAAGGTTATGAGGAACACACAAATAGGGTTATGTGATACCTAGCGATAGAACCCTTCTCTGGAGGAGACCCAGGAGGGTAGAACAGACTGTTCTGTTCGGAAGTAATTTCAGGGAAAGTACGAGATTTCACTGTGAGTGATGGAGGACCCTCCGAGGGCGGTTTGATGAATAGCCAGTTTGGTCTTGAGTAGAATGCAGAAGATGAATTAGAAAGAGAAGGAAGAGAAAAAAAAATTGAAAGAAAAACTAGAAAAACCAAAAAGTATATGTAATACTAGGAATGGTTCTAGATGTGAATTATTACAGCGAAAGGAGAAAAAAAAAAGGCAAAAGTTGTCAAGTTTTGACTCGACAGCATGAATCTGCATACTGAGATACAAACACAAACACATCCATTGTGCAAACAGATGTCAGCATGAATTTGATAAATAGCCACAAAAAAAAAAAAAAACTTATTTTACATTTAGAACCCCTTCAGAGTTACCCAATTTGTTATTTTTGTAGAAGGTATCAATCTACACCTCTGAAACTGGTAATAGTCAATAAAAAATATTAAAAAGTCTCAAAACTAAAAAACTAAAAATAAGAAGCAGGTAAATGAACCAAAAAGCAGGAAAAAATCTTGAAGTCTTTTGCAAGTTCCAAGGCCTTCTCACACAACTTTACAACACTTAGCCCACTGATCATTGGTAACTTGTCATACCCACACACCTGAGTGTGCACAATTCAAACATTCGCTCCCAGTCACAACATATTTTACAAGTTACCCCACAGCTCTCCATTTATTCACCTGGGTAAAGTGTGGCAGTGGAGAAGAAGTGCCGTGCCCAAGGACACAACGTATTGATCTGGCCAGTACTCACACCTACCAACCTTTAGATCGCCTATTCACTGCCAATAACCGCTTGACCACTCTCGTGACAGCTTTACCACAAGCATGGTTACATATGGACTGTGGCCCATTTTAACATGAAGATATTTGGGCCTAGTGCACTATCTGGGCCTGTGTTTTTGTTGTCTTTTATTGAACTAGTTACACTCGAGTGAAAGTATAACACCTTCCGAGCCTTTCGGAATCTCGTTTTCATACTGGTCACACTTATTTTAGAGCTAATTTTTCAGTGTTTATCTGATAGTCCAAGTTGACAACTTTTACTACCCAAAATGAGCCCCTCTGTTGGCCTTTCCAAAGATCCACTTTGGTGAACATCAACTTTGCTGTTCTTGTTCTTAAAGGGGAAAACTTGTTATGAATCAATCATTTTACATGTAAGACTTCAAATGATCTCATGAAGAAAATCTGCTGGTTAGGGAAACAGGTGTATTCAGGAGAATTTGCTGCTCCAGTGAATGCTAATACAGTATTAGTCTTTCACAAATCTATGTAAACTCCATTAGTTTAAAACTTACCAACTAAATGCTGTTTTTTGCTATAATATCCCCCCCCCCTGCCTTCTCTGGTTAAACCACTGCCTCATGCTACTTGGAAACACTGCCATTTTTTCTTTGCCAAAGTTTTAATTTTTATGAAATAGCCCCCCGCCCCCCAAAAACTGACGACTACGAGTAGTATATTGACCTGTAATTTCTACACTAATGGATGCTCAAAAGTTAAAGCATCCTGACTCCACCCCCCCCCCTTCTCCCCTGTGTCCACATATGCATTACCAGACAAACTACAGTTCTATTCATACATTCTTTCTCAGCACTAGGTTTAATTAAAAAACTAAACCCTTTTTTTCTATTTCCAAAAACGACAAATTTAAACAGTTCTACCATCTCCCTCTGCTGCGGTAACTCACAATCCACACGATTTGTTTGCTACTGTATTTCAAATGGAACTTTAGCAAAAAATTTTAGCAAACAAAGGATTAATCTGTTCTCTTCAAAATGATTTAACGCACTGTTGCATGTCAATAAAAGCCACAGGGTTAATCACCAAAAAATTACTACAACGACTTTTCCACAGATACGCTGTGCATTTTGTTAATATGCTTAATGATAAGGTGTCCCAAGCAATTTTGTGGGAACACAGGTTAAGTTTAGTAGCTTTTGGAAAAAGTTTCGACGCTCACTATTAATAGCAGCAAACAATTGGAAAATGTGGGAATTTCACATCAGCATAAATTAATTTCATGGGCATTTTTAAATTAATAACTTAGAAATATTTTGCTGTCACCTTGTGTTCTCAAAATTGTGAGTATTTACAAATCTTCATGATATTTCATGGGTAAACTTGACAAAAAGCAGAAACAGAATACCATGCTCTGGACATCTTGTTTTATCTCCACTCCCACCCCCTTTCTAGAACAAGTGTTTTCTTTACCAGCTACTTAATGATGAAATCTTTATATCTGCAAGACATTTTTTTTTCTCTCTTTTGTTTTGTAAATTCTTTGCTTTGAAAAGAACAAGCACCTTAGAAGTAGCTTCCTGAGTTTGGTAAACAATTTTACCAGAACAACTGCATGAAGCATTAGATAAGAATACCATTGACTGAAAATAAAAAAAAACCTGCTGGATTTTTTCACAGAATGAAGCACAGTCAGTGAGTAATGAAAGAACTTGATATTCAATAATTAACAATTCATCACCTAAAAACTTTTCATAGAAGGGATAAATTACTCTTATGAGAATACTAAAAATCCCCCCACCCCCTCAAAACAAAAAGCTTAATAACCTGCATTGTTATGCGATTTTTAGGTTTGACGAAGCATCAAAACCTTTTATTAATATCAACTCAAAAAGCGGCTTTGTCGGAGACGGTGAATGAGAGAAAATAATGTTCTTCGCGATTAATTGTGCGTCGATGGAATAATTCATTTTCAAGCGTTAATTAAAGGTGGACTGCCATGCAAGTTTTCCCCCTGAGTTTACACTCAGTTTTGAACAAACAAACATGCAAATTAGGTATTTAATCAAGCTTTTCGTGGATATAAACTTAACAAAAGCAAAGAAGCCAATCTTCTCACTTCTACTTTTCTGGTCTTTTAACTAATGGGGGGAAGTTTTGATAAAGTGAAAGAAAGAGGGCTGCCGACTTATTTTCTACTTTTCTTTCCCATATTTCTTTTGGCTTTGCATTTCACATTCTGCATCTCCAAGCACTAACTTACTTGTCTTCCACTTCAGTCTCTGTTTGCACTGAAACATGTTCCTCTTTCGTAGCCACCTCTGGCCTGAATATTTGACCAGAATAAAAAAAGGTTGTTAAGGAACAAAAATGGTAAAGATACCCCATTTGTATATTCCTAGGGACAGCTGTAAAGACAAAACTGGATTCTGAATGCTAATCTGCTTCCCAAAGAGTCTCAAACTGCTAGATTTACTTCATCAAAAGCCCTTTGTTCCCTCTGCATCTGATGAATTTCTAGACAGCGTCCTTCCAGTTTTGTACGCTCGCGATCCTTTTTTCGGCTGTTCGCTACGGAGTCTCTGTAATCTTATTCCCTGCAAAACTTTATCACATTTGTAGCCACTGGAAAAGTGGGAATCCAAATATTTTGGGATAACAAAAAAAATCCTCTTTGTTTTTGCACGTGGCTTAATTACAAGAAACTACAACAATTGATTCTATGATTATTACCGGGGAGTTTTTGCTACTATTACTTGAGAGAATTGATATGACAAACTGTCACAGAAGATGAGCATCTTTGGAGAGGAATTTAGAAGGGTTACATAAATTGTAGACTTCTTGCTCATATCGCAAATAGAAAATATAGAAACTTCAATTATTAACAGAAGTTAATCTTCATATATTCAGAAGGGGAAGAAGTGATGTTTTTGGGGAACTTTCGAATATATTAACTAAACACGTTTTTGCTTCTTTAACAGTTTTGAATAGCCAGGTTTGACCCAATTGAGAATGAAAGGTGTACTGTATGCTCTTAATATTACAGTTAGCAAACACAATGATGAATTAAACAGCCGGGCATAACTGCAACCCACCGTAACAATATGGAGTTCTCAAACGTTGGATAAAACTAGAGCAGGAACTTGCAAATTAGTGAACTTTCTGTGTATCGAGAAGAAATAACAGCTTCACTCCTCTGAGAAGTGACACTTTCGAGATGAACATCTCTTGAGTATGTCGCATCTTTGAAGGAAATCTCTCTCTGACCTACAAACCCCCTTGTTTTTTTATATTTCCAGATGAAAGTGTCTGATAACAGGGGCCCCAACCTCAGACAGGATAAAGGTAAACCAAACTGTGATAAAATGTTGAAATTTTTCGAAAGGCTCGAGAAAATGGGTCAATCATTCTCACCTGGCCGCTGGTGGTTTTTCTCAATAAAGAAGAGACGATGTTTTACATAATAGTCAACATGGAAGGCAGTTAGTGTTATGACACTTGGCAACCATATGCATGCCTGTAACTTTTAATTCTGTTCCGGTGGCTATCCAATTTACAGGTCTATCCCATTTTGGATTTTTTTACTTTGGACAATTTGGAAGACCGTTCCAGATGGGAAAACCGTTGAGTTTTTGTTTGATGGAAACACCACCTTACTTTGGCCGGCCGGGGATCAAACCACGACCTCCCGCTTCATTAACATCATTGAAACAATTACCACGTCAGAAGTAAATGTGGTACAGTAGTTGAAAGTACAGGTGCTGTGAGTAAACATTTTTCAAAAGGAGGACAGATATAAACACGCACCATCTCTGAGCTCCACAGAAAGGTCTCTCTCTGATGAGTTTCAACCTATAACGATCCGTAAGTTTACGAGGCCTCAACACGTTAATGCTCCGTTGGAAGTTATCAATTAGAGTTTGAGCTATTCAGGTAACTCAAAGAGGAAACAACTTCCAAGTAATGACTTCTGAAGGAGTGTTTACTAAAGAATTATTGTTATATCCCCTGTACACAGCCAAATAAATTAGAGTTTCCTGAAATTCCAACATCAAATATCAGTTCTTATTACCAGGATTTCTGTGGATTAAATAATCCATTTCATGAACTAATATACATACACAAAAAGAAAAAGTTCTAGTAAAACTAGGATGATGATTACAAAAAAATTCAAAAATTACAACAAAAGGAATCCCATGCATGTGAAAGAGATGACTGGCCAGGTAAATGTGATCCGCAGAAGTGAAAATAAAAAGAAGAGGGCGATGTTCCATTATGTTGAACACCCACCTTGAGGATTTTCGAAACAGCGTCCAAGATGGAATGCCAAATGGTCTAATCGTTTCCATTCCAAAAGTAACAATGAAAAATACCAAGGTTTATCCAAATTAGTTATGTACGTGCAAAATGAATATGCAGTTCTCTACTTTATTTTGGTTACTACTTTGTCCTCAGTTCAATCTGGCTTTAAAAAAAGAATTTCATGGTTCGCATTATTTAATAGAACCGCAATGCATAAAAATAAATAAATAATAGACAAACCCATTCACTTAATGCTACAGGATCAATTTTCTAATGAAGGTTGTGTGGTAGGCTACCTGTAGGTATCTGTAATGATGGTTTATGGTAAATTCATGACTGCTTGGTTTTTGCTCAGAGAAGATCATATAAAGTCAAATTAAAATACAATTTCAAGCTATAATATTATAGTTTATATACAAATTTACATACATCTTTCTTCATTGGAAGCTGCAAGAAAAGATGTATATAAATTCATACAAAACTATCCCACAAATTTTGGAACGGTAGGTTTTGAAGGAAGATGGTGAGGGGCAATGACCTCGTGGTGGGTCAATGTGGGTGCGGTGCTAAAAATTTAACCAATTGTTGTAAGCTGTGTAGATCAGGGTTTTTAAAAAAACAAAAAAAAACAACTTAGGACAGGAATGTAATCAATTTTAATGGCTGTAAGTCACAATTTTCAAGTATTTCGAGCATGTAGCATGTCCCGGGAAACTTGTACCGATAACGCCCTCCCTCTACCCCTCCCTCAAATACCAACCGTGGGTTGATAGGCGGCCTCCTCTGCCAATTATTCGTCTCCTGTTGATCGATGAGCCCTCTGTGTTTATCATCTTTCATGGCTTTTTTACTGAGAAACTTGAAAATGTGGATTTTGCCTCTGATACAAAGCTAGAAAGTGGGGAGAAAAAAAACAAACAGAGATATATCATCTGAAACATTTACATTTAGAGAATGGGACCATTCAATATATAAATATATGAAATGGGTTACAATTATAATAAACTGATACAGTCCAGGGGAGAGGGACAAAGACCCATCTGACCTGTCCAATCCAGATGCCTGGATATGATACTATACATTCATTTTCCATCATTCACATTTTCAGATTTTAAAGTTACTTAAGTTTGGCATCAGAAATGCACTCTCTCTACAGTAGTTTGGTTTTTTAATTCATGAAGTTTGGGGACATAGTTCTCACCCCATTACCAGGTGAGTCAAAAGGTTAATGGGTTTTTCAGATTACCAAATTTGGAATTCTCCTGGTACAAAGACCCCAACCCAACATACACAACATCAGGATCTTAACATGCAAAGTCTTCTGGAAGGTACAAAGAACTTATTTGACAACTTTACTGTAGGTTGAGTACTTGTGGAGTGTCAGAAAAACACGTTTTTGAGGGCATGTCACCATGGCAATAACTTTTAAGAAGACTGTCAAAATGTTGACACTGAGTGAACATACCTCCTCACTAATGGAGTTGGTATTTATGTTATTACATGTTTCTCAATATTCTGTCATCTGTAGCCTGCATGGTGACAGGTCTTTTTAATTGTAATATGGATGAAAATAATTGTTATCTGGTGAGCAGTATATCACAGTATATATGTATCACAAAGTAGAGCACACATTACTGTTATTTTACAATATAAAAAAAGAGATAACAAATAGATTGAGGAAAGGGAGTGGGGTGGGGTGTCATGTGGTGGGGAGGGAGAGGGGTCATATCATGGGAGACTGGTTACATTCAAAGTTTACTATACCTACAGTATGTACAACCTTTTGAAACTTGTTGCATAGCTTGCTTTTTAAGTTGTTTTTGCTTCCTTGTTAAGTTTCCCCAGCTTAATGCACTGATTGTTTGTAACAAAACAGTTAATTACTGTGACTGTCAATGACTTTTTTCGGCTATGAAGTGAGGGGATCCAACCGAAACTGCTAACATTTAGGATAATTTCCTTCAAACTGTAATATTTACCTCCATGTACGGTAACCATGGCAATTAAACCAGGTGGTTCATCAAAACCAACCATAAATCATTGTATGGATTTCCTTCAGACAGGGATACAACAACTTTACAAACAACCAATGCTTTTCATTTAACTTCTAACATTGAAAAGAAATGGAATTTAAGTTTTGATTCGAAGGTGATTTTTGCAGCGTATTCTCATAACAGTGTCAGGTCACCTTGTTTTGCATGAGTTTTCAATAAGTAGCATAATTTGTATAATTCCATTTTCAGTTACTTGAAGCAACGTGTTGCAAGATTTCTCTGTGTTGAAATGTCATTTACATTGCCCATTAAATGTCTACTGACACCTAGGAACAACATTGTCCTAATCACTCTAATAGGCATTAGAAAAATAGCTGCAACTCTCATCAAAATCCACCAAAGAATGACCATTTTACTTAATTATTTCTTAATTCTAGTTTTATTTATGAATAAACATTAGCTAATTATGCACATTGATGATGTAAAGGGAGCGACTGCCTAATTTGCTGTTATGTTATTCCTTTGTCTTTACAAACTTGGTGTCAAGTACACTTGGGCAGTACCCAGGGAACTATATATTTGTGAATATTAAATGTCTTGGTCAGAATCCCACAATTCAAGTCACTATGCAATGCTAACTATACGGTAGCTTGAATCCACTATCAATCTTCATTTAGATACAATCAAGATATTTGGTGTTTGAAGCCATAAATTTCTTTTTAATTGGTTTTGGAGTGGGGTGGGGGAGGGGGGGTTGGAAGAGAGGGGACTTCAGAAACACCACTATTATCTTTGCAAAACTACGTAAATTTATAAGAATCCCATGGAATGAATCCAATTGAATAAAACTACTTGATAATTAGCCATCTTTGTATGAAACATTGCGGAATATCTCAGTTTGATAAACAGCAATTCTATTACTCCCAATGCTTGATCAAACTGCAGAGATCTAACAACTCAACACAAGATGTTGACATCTAGTAAAAAAACAATCCTTAAGGCACTGAACCTGTCTTGAACCAAAACACATAAAAACCTTCAGGGCAAAATCAGGAACAGATGGAATGGGTATTCTATCTGTTAACACTTTAATTGGTACAGCACAAGAGCAGTGACACATAAACACCTAATACCATGGTGAAAAGCCTATCAAAACCTTTGAAAGGAGAGAGAGAGAGAAATAGTAGGTGGTTTCTAAGCAAAGCTTCATTTCCGAATTTGATGACTTGTGGCATCTGTGATATTTAGTCTTGGTGATATCTACATACTGCTTCTTGTGCTTTAAGAGAAGTGGTTCTCTATTGTGTCAACATTTTCATGAACAACTCCCCCCCCCCAACCTCCTCCTTACCATCCACCCTCCACAACCAGGAGCCACAAGTCCAACATTATCATTATTGTTCTATGTGATAGAGACGACCGCCATGAGCAACTTCAACAAACAGCCGAGTTAAATCTTATTCTAGACAAGTTGAGAGATATCACAGTATTAATGTTCCTTCACACACAAGACTCAAGACTTGATCAACTCTAAATTTGACATCATGAATCCACATGTAGAAGGAAGGTGGGGGGGGGGGAGATGCTTGCTGATTGTAGAGTACAATATAACGGCTGAAGGCATCGATCTTATGATTGTTGTTGTGAAGTCTGAAAATAATTACCTTACTTGGATTTATATGTCTCTCCGGTAACTTTTCTACCTATTGTCTTATGTCACCAGTAACTGTACCTATTGTCCTATGTCTACAGTAACTGTACCTATTGTCTGTGCCACCCGTGACTTCTTGTTTGCTACCCTTACCTTGTTATGGTTCCATGACCTATTTCCTACAATTACCAAAAATCACTTAAAAACAATTTGGCCATGATCCCTCCCTCTCTCTCTGTCCTGAGTATAATTATTACACATGCTACGAAGTACAATATTAACCTAGGGCGGTTAACCTTGGGAAACCCTTTAACATGCTCTGACCATTCTTGTCAAAATGGACACTTCCTTGACCTAATTGTTCAGTAACAAGTAACCCTTTGAGTCAGCATAACCAGCATATAGACACTATACATACAGTACCATTGACCAGCAAAAATGCTACTGTATTAATAGTGTTGAGAATTACTGTGTATTATAGTGTATATACAGTACACTGTAAAGTCAGTGCAGGAGTACAGTGACTGTAGGGTATATATGTGAGACATCTGTTTCTGATTTCACTGTGAATGCATGAATATATTCTGAGTCAGGCAGATAACGTCGGTTCTAATCAGAGATTACTCAAGACGAAGAAGAGTTTTTTCTCCAGCTTGTACTGTACACGACCAAGTTTGTGCTGCGCATGTTAACATCTGGATGTATAACAACCCTTGGGGAAATTATCGTTTTAGAATATTTTCAAACAAATATTGAAAAGGAGGCAAAACTTCAAAGCATTATGATAATTAACAGAACTATAAAACAATACTAGTAGTTGTTACCCTCCATGGTCTAATAGTCAAATGGTTATGGTATCAAAGTCTTTGCCTTTGATTTACAGTGTAAACAGTCTTATCAGAAGTTATGTATATATACAGCGAAATCACAGTCTTGCGTACACCTCTGATATTAATTACATATTAAAGAGGTCATCCTTGGGTGAACCTGACATATCCCATATTCTAGAGCTCAAAAGAAAGCCCATTTGATCTCCTCGTGAATAAAGACGTCCTGGACATTCTGTAAAGGCGGTGGCCGGACCATGACTCGTTAGCTATCATTGGGCTCTTTGACACTTACAGTGCGGCTCGAGGAAATACACTGGCAGAGCTACTATTTGCAACACAACTTCACAATCAATATATTACACTGTAAACTGACAACTTTGTTCACGACTTGAGACTCTCGAACGTCCCACGCTTATCGTACGTAGTGGCTCTAATGATCAAGTAATTGGCCACCCCTGCTCTATACAGGAAATGTGTCAACTATGGTATGATGTCGTGAATACATGTTGCAGAAAAGCAACACTATAAAATCAAAAGACTGCTTACTATCCACGGGGAGATGATCTAAGTCTGTAATTAGAAAGTTTATACCATATCAATTAGCCTAGCTCTGAAAAGGCAAACAAGCACTCAATCTAGAGTGCACAAGATCATACAGAGGATGTCTAAGGAATGCCAAAAGGGCCAATTAATATGGGAAACAATATTGCACCAAGAAATCACTATGTGGGTACATTCAAGACTAACACCATTCTTTAAGATTCTCATTCACACCAAAGAAAATACATATATATCTCCATGCACACCGGGGAATGAACTAGGCATAACAACAGCTGTTTGGGACAATAACATTTCTCTAAAGGACAAAAAAAAAAAAAAAAATCTTCCCAAACTTTTGGTTATTTTTAATGTAGACAGAACAATGATCAATTGTACAAAATCATTGTTTTGCTATTTCAAGGGTTGCCTTGAATATGTCTTCTTTTTTTTTGCCTAAATGCATAAATTAAGCCAAGGATTCACAAATCAAGGTTGCACAATCGAGGATTTAATGGTGTTTTCTCCTTTTGGTTGCTGAAAACCCACACAAATTAATGAGACAGCCTTAGCTGCTTATCATGCAGTAACCTCTAAATAATACTTTTTTATGCTTTCTTCTTGTTTTTGTCTGGACTATATCAAAGTCATCGGTGAAATTGATGTCTCAGGTTTTGCACTCCGTCTCTCTATTGGTGAAATTTCACATACACGTACGTACCGCAGAGTATACATGAAAGCTATAACATTATCACTAACTTCTCTTCCAATCTGATAGAAATCATCTTGTCTGAATTCTTAGAGGACCTTGTTTTCACTTGGTTAACCATCTTGATTAATATCAGCTGTTCCATGAATAAATTTCATAATCCATACTTCATATTATATATGCATGATACATGGCATCATAACTTCTTTCTAATAATTCTTTTTTTTTTTACAAAATCTGACAGGCTGCAGACGGAGTACTGTGTGTTAATTTTGCCTTTCCATGGCCTAGAGCACTGGAGACAAACTTTGAGAATGTCATATTTCACACATGATGGATTCCTGATAGGAAACATCGTTAATGTAATGTACAGTTTTACCATTAAAGTGCTCAGTGTTATTAGCTGGGTTGTTCATTACAAGCATCAACTTGCTTGTTTTGAACAGTTCCTTTTGGTGACAAGGTATTTAACTCTCTTCCTTATTTTTCAGCAGCTCGCATTCTAGCTTTGTCGAAAAGGTCTTGCCAAATTACTCCAATCCTGAAAGAACTGCATCGGCTTCCTGTTACTTACATTTTTTTCAAGCTAATTGCTGATTGACTACAAGTCTTTTCACAGTGTGGTGCTTTTATATACATCTCTGATAAGCTTCAAGAATATATTCCAACGCGTAATCCTAGTTCAAATGATAAGTTTCTTCTCATGGAATCTAAATCCAACCATCTTGAGGGGGGGGGGG
>JXUT01146114.1:0-10058 GCA_000934455.1 Apostichopus parvimensis | reverse complement strand
GGTGGGGGGGGGGGGGGGGGGTTATCAGGGTAAACGAGAAAATTCCACTTTAGATTCGTGAGTGTAAGCCAAGTCGATCTGATGACAAAGTTGACAAGACTTAAATGAACTAATCGTGATATTTCAAGACTTACCTGAGCTCCCAACGCTGCCAGATCACTCTGGAATGAGACATGCTTCCTCTGCAAGATAGCAACTTGCTGCTGATCTTTGCCAAGCTCTGCTGACATTTCATTCTGCTTGTCCTAAACCAAGAAAACATAAACAGGTGTGAAATTGTTTCCAGAAGCAAAGCACAAAAAAAATAGGCTCCTTATCGTGAAATAAATTTCTTACAAAGTATAGAAAAAAAAAAAAAAAGGCCCCAGTCTCACTGAAGAGTTAGCTTACATTAACGATATAGCCCAAAGTGTCCTACTGTTCCTAAACACAACACATCCACATTTCGGGAAAAAGCAAAAAAAACTGTCAAGAAACATCCATACAACAATAATAACTGGATAACAAACACACTTACTTTGATATCACTAAGAACTTCCTTAGAATCATGGTAGAACTTGTGAAGCTCATATGAAGCAGCAAGCATCTGTAGATAGAATTGATGATACATGGAAGGCACATTAAAATGCATGGTCATATCATAGGCACAGATTTACAATAAAGGAAGTAGCCTCATACTGCCCACTGTGAACTCCTGTTTTGCATCATTCTAAGAAACTGTGTGCTTTTAAGATGGAAATTTTCCCACAAATAATCTGACTTAACTTAGGGTCAAGTGGAGTTCTTGATAATGTATTATACGGTACCATGAGTTCATCACCAGTATAGTATTATACTGTACCATGAGTTCATCACCAGATCACTAGTATAGTATAATATAAACTCTCGTTCTGATTATTGGAAAAGAGAACTTCTAAAACGTATATTTCGAAGTTCAAATGAATTGTTTTCTTTTTTGTGTCATAGTGGAACCTTGAAGCAGTGAATCAACCCGTGTCCTGAGTGCATTTGTATGCATGTTTATCCGGTGTGTTCGCAATGCTTGTGAGCGCTTTCATGGGATCGTGTTACTTTAATGCAGAGATCTGTGTAGATCACAAGCATTAGGACCGATAGAACAGCGCCCTCTGTAGGAACACTGCTGGCAGCCCCATTAACATCATTCACCGAAAGCGGTCATTACATCAGTAACACCTATCCCAAGATAAATCAAATTTCTAAAACCATTAGAGATGATACAAGACCTAAAGGGAGAACTCACAGTTGTTCTTGTTTCAATAAGTTCACAGAGGTCAGCCCATGATTCATTGATCTGGTCACGCCATTCGGCGATGACGTTAGAATCGGAATGTCCTTCATCGATGTGGGCGTCGCACATTTGGTTCACGTTGTTCACCTTCACCGTGCCTACGTTGTAGGTATCGCGGGCAAACTCCTTGAATCTATCCTGAAGCATCTGTAGGTACAAACGAGACAAGCTTTGAATTTCTGGGGTATTCTACTCGCATGTCACTGTTACAAGTTAAAATCTGAATAATACAAAGAACATGAAAGGAAACATACGAGTTCATACAAATCAGGAACTCAGTGGGAATCATTTTTTCTCCAAATCCCGACCTGTGAAAGGCTCAAGTTGACTGATGTAAATCAGAAGACATGACATATATCTATAGACCTTCCTAGGCAACAGGACGGAGATGAATCGCTCTGAGGTTTGTTTTTTCCATAGATGTACTTCTTGTTTTATCGGGCTGCACCTCATCAGGGGAATATCAAGTGAATTTCAAATTATTTAGAGATTTCATTGACCTTTCAACTCTGAAGTGATAGCTTTACTTTTAGCAAGTCTTCATGTAGTTGGAATGAAAAGAACGGCTCATTGTTTTAGATTTTTTTTTGACGGCACGTTTCTGATTGATATAGAAAGAAGATTTCCATCCTTCGCCAAACTCAGACGATCGAGTGTTCCCTTGGCACAGTTGTCCAACAGAGGCGGTAAACAATATATGCGTGTAATTATTTTCACTATTGAAGAAGCATATCACGCATTAGCTCAAACCTTGACCTGTTCCTGTACAAGTCATTTGAATGCTTCTTTTCTGGCATAAGGACGATACTTACTGTAACGTGTTCGAAATCTTGACCAAGCTCGTGTGAACCAGCCACGACTTCCTTCTCGGCTATCCACTGCTCGATGTCGTCGATCTCTCGGTTGATTTCAAAGAGTTTGTTGTTTTCTTGTAGTCTGCTACGACGTTCCTCTGATAAGTCCTTCAGACCGGCATAGAGTTTGTCGATCTGAGATTGTCTAATTGCCACTTGATCACTAAGTACAGAGGAATGGTTGTCACAATTGTAATGTGATGTAAATATATTCTTGTATAGCGCACTACGCACTATGCATCTGTGCGCTTTACAGACGATCTATAATATACAATACAATATAAGAGTATAAACTAATGAATATAAGATCATAAAACTGATAAGAAGTACCGGTAAAGCATAAAAGTAATAAATCGATATGTCTACTACTTAAATCATCAAAGAAAAGTATCCAGTAAATGCAAAACGTATCTTTAAAACCAATAAAGTTGTTATGATAATGCCACTGTTGTGGGGGATAATATATGTAGCTTTTATAGGTCACATAGATCCAAGGAAAAAGATTATTTCTGGAATACAACTATGTAAGACATACCAAGAGGAGGAGGAGCATGGGGGGACGGTTAGTGGTCAGTCTACAGACACTAGAAGCAATAAGTCAACTAACTTAGTATTCCCCAGTAATAACATTGGGTTTACAAACCAAAGTGTGAAGTTGAATTAATCTGTACTCTTTGAATAACACTTTTTTACAAGACATGGTTTATATTATCCCATGCATATTCTCCAACATTGCAAAAATTGCAACATTGCGAAAATTGCGTTACTGTCATCGGTCGAGACCACTGAGGCCAGCTAACTGCTAGTTATGTCTTTCAAGAGGAACAAGAAAATCATTTTAGACTTTGTAAAAGAACAGAGCAGAAACATGGAGTGACTCTGTTGTTGAAGTGTGGGAATAAGTAAGGCGCCAAGCAAACTTAAGTATCAATTCTTCCAGGGAGGATGAACTTACCTTTCAGGGTGGTTCTCATCGATGAGTTTCTTGGCTTCATTGGAAAGTTCATTGATGTTGTCGGCATAATCCTCGACTGCCTTCTCTAGGATCTGGTGTTTCTTCAGGAGGCTCTTAGCGCTAGCTTCATCCTTACCCTTCTCCTCTCCCATCATGTACAACTCTTGCTCGCTCAGCCAGGCCTCTGCCTCGGCTGCGTCAAAGTAGTACTAAATACAAAAGGGGAAAAATACGATGACTAACAAGCTACTGTTTTAACTCAACCAAGAATGGAATGGAACGGCATTCCACACACCTCCCCCCTCCCGCCCCAACCATCTGTTCCCAGTGATATTGTCATGTGCAATTTCTTCATTAATCCCAATAATCAGTTTTAATCATCTCCTCATGTCATATGGAAATAGGTTGATAGAGCATCAAGTACTACTAATAAAAATATTGAACTCATTGCTGGATATAATCGAGCTTACCTTCTGTGCCTTCTCTGATTCCTTCAATCTATCATCTCTGTCCTTCACAGCGTCCTTCAGCTTTTCAAGTTGATCGTTCACGTCTTTCAAGCCTTCCTCGATCTCTGGTGACCGGGGATGGCTCTCGTCTATCATGGCTTGGCCCCGTTCGCACACCTCGTCGATGCGGGGCTGGTGGCCGTCTATCTCTGTCTGTAGGGCGTTGTTCTTCTTCTGCAGTGTTCGCACAGACTGTAGGCTGTTGCCGTAGTCTGTGGAGGTAGCGGCTGGCATCCTCTCTTGGATCCATCTCTACAAGATTACAACAAAAGGTAAAATATATTTGATAACATTCACACATCAAATAGTCTCTTTTCTCTATGATGTCATCTCTACTGAAAGTCACTCGTCTCGTTGCAAGCACTGAATCAACGACATTGAAGAGAACATTTCTTGCTCAAATGAGAGTACTGACCTTCTCGGCATCGATATCCTTGAGTAACTGTAAACTCTTCTTCTGTGTTTCAAGGTCGTTCCTTCTGTGTGTGAGTGGTTCGGCCATGCACTGGAACCTCTCTTCAATCAGAGCCTTCTTGGCTGTTACTCTCTCGATATCATCTGCATTCTCCAACTGACAAAGCTGAGCTTCCAATTGAGTCACCTCTTCCTTCTTGATTATCACCAACTCTTCAAGCATCTAAAACCACAAAACAAATTAATAAGGAATCACAAGGCAAGTTAACAAGGAATCACGAAACAAATTAATAAGGAATCACGAACCAAGTTAACAAGGAATCAGGAAACAAATTAATAAGGAATCATGAAACTAATTAATAAGGAATCACAAAACAAATTAATAAGGAATCACAAAACAAATTAATAAGGAATCACCAAACAAATTAATAAGGAATCACAAGACAAGTTAACAAGGAATCACGAAACAAATTAATAAGGAATCACAAACCAAGTTAACAAGGAATCAGGAAACAAATTAATAAGGAATCACGAAAATAATTAATAAGGAATCACGAAACAAATTAATAAAGAATCATAAAACAAATTAATGAGGAATCACGAAACTAATTAATAAGGAATCACAAAACAAATTAATAAGGAATCATAAAACAAATTAATAAGGAAACACGAAACAAATCAATAAGGAAACACGAAACAACTAATAAGGAAACACAAAACAAATTAATAAGGAATCACCAAACAAATTAATAAGGAATCACCAAACAAATTAATAAGGAAGTATTTGTCAATGAATATTCACCCATGAAATGTCAGGAATGAGAATAAAGTCTAACGTTGTTTCATTCTAAGGATCTATGCACCCAAATAATGTCTTCTGAAACGCTGACAACATATTCGCAGTGGGAGACATAAATTAAACACTTCCCAAAGGCCACATTTTGAAAGATCCATTGTAGTGCAACATTTCACCTGACAAACCATTCCCCCCTGAGTTAGAGGCTGCCTTATAACACCATATATTACCACTTCTACATTTCACTACTGATACATTTTATCCATCTATGTCATCCTCTAAACCTTTTAAGGACACGATTTTGAAGCTGTATAGTGCTTTTACTCCTCAACTTTAAAGAACATGAAGGCATACAGGAATGACAGTCAACCTTAAATACATGACCATACCTGTTGTTTCTTGAGTTCATGGTTGAGGGTGACAAAGTCTTGATCAGCTTCCTCTCTCTTCAGCTGAGACTCCAGATCGGTGATCCAGTTGTCCAAATCATCGCAACCTTGATTGAAGAGGGCCTGGCTGTTCTCCTCGGATAATTTCTTGCCCTTCTCCTGGGTGGTATCTTCCAGCTCCGTCCACTGGTTCTCCAGGTCATTGATGTGTTGTCGAACCACCTCTTCTGTCTCGGGTTTTTCGCGGATAAGTTCTTCGGCATGCTGCATGGGAGAGAGTTCAGTCAAGTATGTAACCATTGGCGATATGTGCAACGGTACAATGCAATGAACAGGATTGGGATTCAAACTTACAGTCTAAGAAATCTTTTCGGATTGCGAAGTTTACAATTGCTTTCACCTGCAGGTTACTTACACCTTCAGAGGAAGTTTTTCCAAGAACTCCTGTATTCAAACTACCACAATTTTTATAACAGACTTGGTGAACATCTTGAAGTTAAACGTTGACAATATTTACACTAATCCCAATTATCTTGTTTACCACTAAGTTGTTGCAATGCAAGGCACAATCTTCAAAATTATGACTTTTGCAGACCTGGAATATTTTAAGGATTTGAAAGATTCCTTAAACTTAGACTAAACCGAGTTATGTTCCGGTCAGATGCGAACGACTCTGTGTGTAACCTTCCCTGTGATTGTATAACACTAAGTGTAAAACCCCATCTGTCTCATTGAAGTCTTAAACCAGGCCAATGGGCAGGCTCATACTAAACAAAAACGTAATTATTGAGTCAGTAAGTCTGACGTTACCTCCTTAAGCTTGTGTAGCCTATCCTTGTTAGAATCTAACTCTGCTTCAAAGGTCTGGTGTTTCTGATATCTGCTGTGGGAGTTACGAGCGTTATCGTAGGTCTCCTCCTGAGCGACCACCATCTTCTCTACCACCCACATACCGACATCATCAGCCTCCTCCAAGAAGGTTTGTAGGAGACGGTTGTCCTTCAGCTTGGCTAGTGTGTCCTCGGCGGCTTTTCGGTTGGCCTTGCGTCTGCACGGCAAAAGATAAACACACAATGAATCCTGAGTGGATGGCGACATTTGCAAATGCAACTACAGAATTGCTTATAGTGTCACATATATATATTCCTTTCCTTTTTGGCATGGAGTAGAGAAAGATTAACAGTAAAAGTGCAATACATTGTATGCCGTGTACAGTCCAATACGATATCATCCCCTTTAAACCTCACCACATTGTGGGAAAGAAATGGCTGGAATCTTAACGAATGTCATTCAGCTACATGTATGCAACCTTCCAAGTTTAATATTAAACAAACCCAGAAATTACAAATCACCAAACCAGAAATGACAAAGGTTGTCTGCAAATCAATTGGACCCCATAATTACACCCTGTGAACCATCAATGATGTTCTTAAACAAAAAAAATGATTTTCAATTGTGGAATTATGTTTAATGGAGACCAACCGTTCTTCGATACTCTCGCATTTCTTGTTGATTTTATCTGCTGCGTAGTGATCTTCATCGCAGAGTTTCTGTCCGAAGCCCAAGACATTGTTGATCTTCTCATCGTTGGTATCCATCTGGTTGAGGAAGTTCTCGTATTTCTTGATTGCTTCGTCGCAAGCTTCCAGTGATCCCTAGGAAAAAGACATTCCATTATGTGAATAAACCAAAAGAAAAATTTACAAATGGAATGTTTATCAAGGCAAACATATCCTATCGAAATCGCCCCCTTGGGGCAAAAAAAAAAAAAAACCTTATCAGAGATGAATCTTGAGCTTGTTTTGCATGGCCATGATGAGATTTTAGGGAAAATTAATCAAAGATTTTATGAAGTAGTGAGAGGTTGGGAAAATGGTGAACATCTGATGGATAATATCCAGTTTAGCAGATATTTTTTTCTTTTTAAGATCCTCTCTCTAAATCAGTATTAATCATAAAGTATACGGACAGGGAAAATAGAGAAGTTGACATTAACTGTTTCCCCTTTTTTGGCAAAAAGTTAGGGGCTCTGAGACAAGCCATGTGCCCGAAAGATCCTCTTAGGATGGAAACATAAGGGCCTCTGCCTTACATATCACCTACAGATTTTTCTATTTCTGGATAAGCAACTTGTTCAGAATTAGAATCCCACCCAACTACTTACAGGTTGTTCAACTTTAGCCAAGAAGTTCTCCTGTTGGTTCAGGATCGAGTCGACCTGTCTGGCATCTCGCAAGAACATCTGGTGGTTGAGAGCTTGAGAGAGCAATTGTTGACGAGAGTCCCACATTTGATGGAGCTCAATCCAGCCATCATCAAGAGCTTGCAGACGCTGCCAGACAAGACATTAACATTGTCATCTATTTATTTCTTTGATTACAAAACAAAACATACCTGGACAATTACACTCTACATTACTTATTGGAAAGAGGGAGAGGTGGAGAGGACACTATATATGCAATGCAGAATAGGTAACAAGGACATTGATGTCACTCTTACCAATTAATGTAATAGTAAAAAAAAACTGGACACTTCTCAACATAAGAGAAATGCAGGGTTACATATCCATTAGGCTGCTTCTGGTTTGGAAGTTATGGACCCTATATTCCATTGACAAAAAAATAAAAATTAAAAAGTTTATTTGATTTGCAGGCATTTGAAGTTTATCACTTATTCCATAGATCTTGGTGCCATTTTGATCGACAAAATTAACATCATGATTCGACCATGGTCTTTTTTAAAATTACATCCACCAAAATGCAGCCTTAGTAATGAAATGGAACCGAAAGCTTCCATCTTTTGGGGCTCGCCGTACCTGCTTGAGGAAGACATACTGCGTGTCAGTCTGATCTGCACAGATACGCTCGCCGGTCTCCTTCATCTTTGCGTAGTTCTCCTCGTATCCATCTATTTCCTCCTTGATGGCGGCGTGCTTGTTCAGCATCTTCTCAGCTTCTGCCAGGGTCTCTGGAAGTTCCTCCGAAGCAATCTCAGTCACGGTTCTAGCGAGCCATGCCTGGAAGTCGTCGATGTCACGCAAGAATTGGTGGAGGTCTCCGGCCTCACTGAGGGCTGCTTCTCGTGTCTTCAACTGTTGGCGGAAGATACCGAGTTAAGTTTACACCGTCCATTTTTGTCTTTACATTATTGCAAAAATTGAATTTCTCTCCCAGTTTTTGTGTAAATATACTGCAAGGAGTAACGAATGGTAAACTGATACTAAATATCCATTTATTTATTGATGTGATTGAAGGATGTTTCTTCTAATGTACAACAGTGGTACAACAACATACTGCAATCGTATATAGTAATATAATGCATCGTCTATCATTTGGGTACCACCTCCTTTAACAAATCAAACATCACTTCAAGGGTTGTTGTCTCTTGTGCTGTGGACATACTGACATCTGTAGAATAATTCTTACCAGTTCCTTTAGTTCTTCCCATACGTCCATGATCTCCTTGTATCGCCTGTGTATCTGCTCAGAATCCTCTGGGTGCTCCTCAGCCAGTTTATCTGACTCTTTCCCCAGGTCATCGAGCTACCAGAAAGAAATACAATTGTGTTCGGTGAAATTAAATTCACTGTATGTTTAATTTTCAGAGGTAACATCTCACCATACCATACCATTTCCTCAGATCACAAAAGACTAAAACATCTTACCATATGGGAAGACCCCCCTCCCCCCTTTCCCCCAACCACAAAAAAAAAAAACACATTACAGTGACCATAACTTTCAGAGGTAATGTCACACCATACCATACCATTTCCTCAGATCACAGAAGACTAACATATCTTACCATAGGAGTTCAATAAAAGAAAGATCCCCCTTCTGCCAACTACATAAAAAACACATTCTAGTGACCATACAATTGGTTACATTACTCTGAGTATGGCATATAACCTTTTTACCCTTGTCCATATTCAACCCTTAACTACCCAACCATTAATCTTCCCTCACCCCACCCCATTCCCCTCAGCTATTTTACCTTGGCATCGATGGCAGCGAGATCACTTTCCATACCCTTGAGCCTTCTTTGCAGTGATGTAATGCCGGCCAAGTCGTTACCGAGGTCTTCTGTGGCAGCGATCAACCTGGCCTTGTCACGAATCCACTGAGTGGTTTCGGTGCACTCAAAGTGGTAGGTCTGCACCTCTCGTACTGACAGCACCGCATCACGCTTCTCCTTCAGCAATTTGCTCAACTCTGCCCACCTGTAAGTCAACATAAAGATTGGAAGTATTGAAATAAACTGCATATGAAGGAAATACAGTTAACTCCAGCATCAATGACTCATGCAACAATCTACTAAGCTATCAAATGCTTTAGTATTATTCAACAATTCAAACAAAATGGGCCACAGGAAAGCAGAGATTTGTAACTTCTTCAAATTGGGAGACTAACTGAGAGACTAAGTGTAGATACTGTTAGCTGTATCTATGCAATACAATTTTGCACCCATGTTGGATCTTAAAATGGTATGATATGACAACAGCTTAGTTGTCATATTTGATCTCTCTCGATGGTAAAGCTGATACCATTTCAACATTACTTAAATCCAAGGGCAAGAACAACTCAACTTTCTGGAGGTCTCAATCTTTTTCAAAAATAAGATACAGGTGCTCAGAACAATGACATGTATTAACAAGAACATTGTAATTCTTTGATCACATTGTAATAATTTAGTCTGTGTTACTTCCCTATATATCGGCCAATTTTATGGCAATGTGCCGAGGGAGTAACTTACCCTTCCTTCAAATTTTCACACAAATTATTCAAACTTTACCTTTCATTGAGATGGTTCTGTTTGTCAGTGATTTCTCCAGAGTT
>JXUT01146111.1:0-11967 GCA_000934455.1 Apostichopus parvimensis | reverse complement strand
GAAGTGTCTATGCTACTTATAGTTATATTGATCACAAGAAGGTTGACTCTTGACCTCATAAACTTTGAAAAATGTTAAAGCATTTGATCACTATAGAGTTAGCAGCTTCTACAGTTTAAAATCTTTCAAATTCATCTCTTAATTGAGCTGAATTGTTTCCTGTTACTGGATTTGGATAAATAGCTGAAGAATAAGCATCAATTTGGTAACTATATACAGAGACTTTTTTGTTACCTATTTGACTGAGATTGTGTCACAAATAGTTATTTATGTTATGCCTAACTAGCCTTTTGTGTAATCTTTGCATTGAACAATCATTGTAGGCATAGTTGATATAAAATGTTTTCATGATTAATGCACAATTTTCTTCAGGAGGTAATCAAGATGCCTGAGTCAAGAGTGGAAGTCATTGAAGACCAGATAAGGACCACAGTTCAACTGAAAAGTGTCAGAGTAGCAGAATTCTTCAAAGACTTTGATAGATTGAGATCTGGATATGTTACAAGTAAGGCATTAAAAATGAGTGAAGAATGTACATAGTCTCATTATTTTCAAAGTGCACAGTCTACTCTCTATGGCTGGTTGTTGCTGTGAGCTGAATTATTTTTTTTCAAGCATGTTTTACTGACTATCTGTTTCACAAGATATTCTAGGAATGAAGTCCAAAATAAGAACAGAATGTTCCTATAGTACTTGCTTTTTCAAAAGATAAAAACTACCTCCTCCCCCTCCTCTAGATGCATTTTACATACTTTTGTCCTCCTACACAAAAATTTACGAGCACAAAAAATATATTGCTAGTTTGTTGCAGTAGTTTCAGAACAGGTGTTAAATACTGCTGTTATTTTTCATAAAAGATATCAACACATTACAGCTGAAACTTTCTACAGCAAACGTACAAACCTAGCCAATTTTTCCACTTTAAGAAATTGTCAGTTATACAGGAAGTTATTAGCATGAAATTAAGTAGTAGCTAATTAATTGCATCCATTTATGGCTTCAAGTGTTACTTGTGTGAATTAGTGGAATTTTGCTTACTTATACTAATCAATGTAACCAGCTGCTTTCATATAAAATTGCAAGAATAAAGCTTGAAGATTAACTCAGTGTTCTCATGAACTACATTGTTGGCTACTCCTGGTTTTGTTCTGTGTATTTTTACCGAGGGAGAAGTCATTAAGGTAAACAACCTGACAAAGAAGGTCTTCCTACCTGACCAGATTTGACTTTCCTTTCGTTACACTGTGTTTAAGACTGCTTTTCTTCTTTTGTCCTAGTCAATATTCAGATCATTCCTCATAATTATCAGCAAACGATCACAATGTCACTGATGTTTTTCCTGCAGCTCCCCAATTTAAGCGGTGTCTTAAACAAAGCTTTGAGATTGTGCTTCCAGAGGGTGATGAAGATCTCCTTGTTCAGAAATACCAAGATGGTGGTCATGGCGTGAACTACAGACGATTTGCCGATGTGATTGAATGTGGTGAGATAAACAGTTGTGTTCAGTTGTAAGGTGAGGGGGTGGGGAGGTGGGTCGGTGAGTGGGGAGGTGCACAATATGTTGACAAGGTATCAGTGAGAGATGTGCAAATCTTTGGAAGAATCTATGTATACCTAAAGTAGAAAAAAAAGACGATGAAGGGGTAGGGTTGTAAAGAACTGACAAAGTTTTGGTATTTTGCATTTTGGCTGTATAATATGTATTCCACCATATCATTTTTTTTATTTGTAACTAAACTGTTGCTCCACACATATTTACCCCTCAAGTTATGCCCCACAAACAAAAAACTACTGACATATTACATAGCCCTATAATGTCTGTTGTTTAACTGAATTCACACAACCCTCATCCCTATATTTTTTCCTTCATATTGTTTACTTGTCAGTTTGAGCTTTGTATCAAGCCCTTGGACAAATGTGTGTAATTGGAGTATGCCTATCATTATTTTGATATATATCTGTTTGAGCTATCTATTGCAGCGGGGTACATACTGCATTTACAGCTAGACAGCTAAACTATATGAGTAAATGTACCACCAACATCTCTTTCCTTCTCAGTAACATCTTATTACATGCCCATATCCACAGCTTTTAGACCAAATGAAATGAAGATAGATCCCAAAACACAGATTACAGAACCAACAGAATTGTGAGTATATACTTCTGTTAATTCATGATTTATATCTTACGCACACTAAAATAGATTAAGGCAGGATGAATAGTATACGTACTGGTTGTAGAAATTATCTTTAGCTCAATTCAAGTGACTGCTTGAATTTTAATAATGGCTGGTGATATTTGTTATCCTCCTGCATTTTTTAGGAAGTTCATGCTTTGTACCTGAAAAAGAGTTAATTACAACAATTAATCGTGATCAATAATTAGCATACATGTTTAGTACTGTACAAGAATCAGTGCAGCAGCATCAATGTTTATTATAAGTTAATAAAAGCTAAGTCTACCATATTTAGGTTTAAGTCTATTTTCAAAGCATCTTTATGGAAAGTAGTATTTGCTGTTTAAATCAATCTGGTTTTTGAGGTAGAAATAATGAGTTAACTCTGGTAATGAAGGGAAAAATAGCTGTCAAAACGACTGGGGCGATGGCAGTGAATTTAAAGGATTTTTAAGTTTATTAAAGAATGTTTTGTCCTATTCTTATCAATTATCAAATGCACATGTTACAGTTATTGGTGTATTGTGTTTCATGAATGAAGCAATTTTAAGTTCAGTTGACAACACTGGTAAGTTAGAGGTGTCAGAGATGAAGGTAACACCATAAGCATACCTTCCCCAACAAGCTCCCCTCACCCTTCATCCTTTTGTATCAATCTATCATTCTGAGTAAATAGTGCAACATAAAGGCTCAGGGCAAATGTTTTTTCATTTAGTAAGATGGAAGCAAGCAACATTCTTATGCTGTTAACCTCTCTTAACTTGTATTTGTTTTTTTTTCGCAGCTTTGGATCTCAGCGTTCTATCCGCCCCTTGAGTCCACCATCACAGACAAGGGTTCTTGAAATAGTCAGGAAGATAGCCCCATACTATAAATACCACGGCATCGACCTTAGAAGTAGTTATGAGGACTTTGATAAACATAACATTGGGGTAGTCACGGACAGCCAGGTAATCCCAACTCTCTAGTAACCAATGCTGACCAAAAGAAGAATCACAATGTATTTGCCATTCAGGACAAATGGGTGGTGGACACATGCCCTAGAATATACCATTAATCACTCTATTGAAAGGTGCACCCAATTGTTCAGCAAAGAGCAAAGTCTTTTTGTCTCAGAAATGGATGTACCAAGCTTATTCCAACATTTTCTTTTTTTCAACACATCTTTTTTTAGTAGCCATATTAGTAACATTTATACATTTTCTTTCTTAGTTTGAGAGAAGCTTTCCTAGACCCCCAGGGTTGTCTGATGAGGAGGTTCGGCTTTTAGCTTGTAAATACCAGGACCCAGAGCGAGCCAAGCTGGTCAACTATTTTAACTTTTACAGAGATCTCGAAGCTGACAAGGGTACATTGGAGGACAACCTCTTTGATGCTCCACCAAGTGCCTATAATATTCCAAGAGAGGTACACTACTTTATCTTACCTCTTAACCACTGCTGTTACATATCGATATTCTTAAAACACAGTTTAATGGATTGACACTCTTAATGTAGTTACAATTCTCTGTGAGTTGGTTTGGGACAAAAATATTCAATGTGTTCAATATTAACTATTTACATTTTGATGCGATATAAATGTCTTATTGTCATCTCATTCTTGGTGGTCTTTTGAAGGTCAAAGTGGATGATGAACTAAATACAATCTTCAATAAAATTCAAGAGGCCGTCCACAAGAATGGTATCAGGACCACAGAATTTTTCCGAGACCACGACAAGCTCAGGAAAGGAATCATCACTGAAAACCAATTTGTCTGCGGCCTGATGCTCTGCGCGGGGAAAGAAGCTCATTTGACGAGAGGAGAGGTGCAAAAATTAGTGGATTTTTACAAGGATTCTGAAGGGAGAGTGGCATACAAATCATTCTGTGATAAAATGGAAAATGGTGAGTTATGATTGGATATGGAGTTATTGTGAAATTGTGACATGACAATCCCCCAGAAATCAGTTCACTGGGTCAATGCATCCATCTTGACTACAACTCATGCTTTGCTTCAAGCATTTTCTAGCAAATTAGATTTATTTTCTCAATGACAAATATTTCAAACACAAATCAGCATTTCTGTAACTTTTGGCTTCAAACGAAAAATTCATCTGTGCCCTGCAGATACAGTCTTCACAGTACATATGACATGGCATCCACATTGGACTCAACAAGGCCTTTAAATTACCAGTTGTCACAACAGTGCCTATAAAGGGAGTCTTTGTTATAATGCATTGCTATACGTAAAATATGCAGTCCCTGTATATTGTTTCAATACATGTAACAAATACACAAGAGTTGCTTCAGGTTTATTTATGATGATTTTTGAGCTTAATATGCCTCTCTGTCGGTTAAAACCTTTTAACTGATGTGTTTGGTTTTGCCTACAGCATTTACTGATCCCCATTTTGAAAAGAATCCTCAGTTGGATGTGTACCGTCCACCTTGCGGTGCATTGGCAAGGTCTCTGAATTCCCTCAACGACGCAGAGGACCAACAAGTGAACCATGTACTTGTAGCTCTCCAAGATGAGGTCAGGAAGAGGAGGTTAATGACCTTCCCCACCTTTAAGGATTTTGACAGGGTGAGTTAAATTAATGCCAGAGGTCATATTGCCCAACCTTACCCTGTTGCTGCATTAACCACAGCAATATCAGGCTAAGACACCACAGGAAGTTGACATTTTGACTTCAAGGTTGTAAATTTTGGCAAGGAAATTTGAAGGTATATTAATAATATTTTATATTTGAAAAGCAATAATGCTAGCAATTTATTATTAATATTATTGATTAATATTTTAATACAGAGCAAGGCCTACACTCGTAACATCACCAAAGATCAATTCCGTCGAATCTTGGACTTTTTGACCCTCAACGTTGGAGATAACGACTTCAAGTTACTCTGTAGGAAATTTGAGGAACCGATCAGTGGAGACATCAACTACCCGGCCTTTGTGCAAGCAATTGACAAAGGTTAGTTTATATGTTACATCATCTTATTGGTACTGGTATGGCACATTGGTATATCATAATGATATACACAAAACTATGTAATATCCATAGGGAATCCAGTGACATAACATTGATGTCAAGAGCAGTGGTGGATATCAAGAGTAGGCTTCTCTTGAAAGTCATTAGAAATGATTGCATGACTACGGATGAAAACATTTGTAGATCTATTATTCATAGAGATCTTACATTTGATTTATTCTGTAATAATGCATAATGTACCACACTTCATTTAATTTTTGCATGATGTTGAAGTGATTTGAATCATCTTTTCAGAATTCATTGGGTTCAGTATGGACTCTGAAGATACCATGAAGGTAGAGAGATCGGTGACTCCGGTCAGAAACCAACCAATTGATATCTCTGGAGTCAGCTTTGAGGAGATAATGAAAGAGATCAGACATCACGTCTTGGTCAACAGGTTACGAGTTTGTGAATACTTTCAGGACTTTGACCCACTCATGGAGCGGTCAATCCCGAAAAGTCAGTTCCGTATCGGGCTGAGCGCTCTCGGCCAGCACAACCTCACCGATGCCCAGTTTGAGGTGCTCTTTCTGTACTACGAAAACCCACAGAAGAAGGGAACAGTGCTGTGGAGAAAGTTTGAGAAAGACATTGATACAGGTTGGTAGAATTGAATTTGAGCTCACCTGGTGAAAGAGAACAGGATGCATGTTACGTATAGGAGATTTCACATTCAGGAGCAGTAATATAGTTTTTTCGGCAACTTTTCATATTTTTGAAAGATATACAAGCAGACTACATCAAGTTTATGTAAAATGTTTAGATCTTGTTCAGTTTTATTCAAAATATTTCTACGTGCAAGATAAGACTGACACACATTGTAAGTCTTTCAGATTTACGTGGGATTAGCAGTCATTGATAAGGGTAACAGTTTCAAAAGTCAAGTAAAAATGGATTGATCTTAAATTGTCTACTTTTGTTTGCCTAAAACAAAGTTGCGATTATGTTCTATGAAAAGGTCATGGAATTTCTTAAGTTTGACGTGGGAAAGTCATGGCAGTTCATTTTGTAGATATTGTGGAAACTGTGGGTTGGGCTTGTTAGGCTTGTAGATATTCAGTAATACTAATTATTCAACGAGAATAACCGTTTTTAGTTTCACTGAGTTAAAGACCAGTGTTTCTGAAATAGATTCATAGCGCTGCATATAGTCATTGTTCTTTTATCTCAATTACCTAAACCTGAATGCTTGAATGTATGGCATCATTTCTAATTATCAGAACTCCAATGCAGCTATACTAAGAGAATGGTTTGCTATGATCATCATCTTTGATGTGGTGTTTCTTTCAGTTTTTACACAAGTCTTACCCAACCTTGAGAAGACACCAACTAGCCAGGTGCCCCCCTCAGAAGTCTACCTCGTGGAGAAGCCAGGCACCCTAGACTGGTCACAGGTTCCAGATGAGATGATGCAGACGGTTTCGGATGCCTTGGCTAGAATGATGCAGCGGGTAGAACAGAGGCGGGTCCTCATCAAACCGTGCTTCCAAGATTTTGACCTCCATAATCGAGGGACAGTCACAAAGGCCCAGTTTAGACAATGTCTGACCTACCTGGGCCTCAGGGCCAGTGTTGATGAGATGCAGGCCCTGGAAGCCAAATATTCCAACCACATGGGCTTTGATTATCTAAGATTCCTTGAGGATCTCCAGCCTCCTGCTAAACAGGAGCTCAAATATGAACAGAGACTGGAGAACTTGAAGCTGGTCAACTCCAAGACGATGTCTTTAGAGAGGAACCCGCTCATGGATATAAACGCCATCATGAACAAGATTAAAACAAAGGTAAAGAAACATGAAATGAGGGAAAATATCAAGAAGATTTCAGATTATTACAGGATGAGGTGATTTCATTCAGGAACCACTTGAATAAAACAAGATTTAGTAGTAGTAAAATCAATTGTTCGTGGCTTGAAGGTGGAGAAATAACTGGGAGATATTAATAGATACCAGCTTGTGTCACATGTGTATTGACAAGAGCTAATATTATCATTGACATGGTTAGAATAATGTATAAATGGTTATTAGTGTATCACATCAAGCTATAGGATGATAATGTCTCTTGTTGCTGTTTGACAGGTTATGAAAGAAGGCATCAGGGTGTTGGAGTTCATGCGTGATTACGACAAGCTTCGATCTGGGCGGATTTTGAAGACAGTTTTCTGCAGAGCGTTAGATCTAGCCAAGCTTGAACTTCAACCTTCTGAAGTAGCGGTATTGATGGAAGCGTAAGTGACATGTTTTCCTTGAATTCATTTATGTAGTATTACTACTGAAGGGTTCAGTCAGTTTCCAGCTACTTCTGTTGGTTATCCCCTTCCTGCCCCCTACTTCTGTTAGAGACAAGTGAGTCATCCCCTTCCATCTCCTTTCTTCTGTTAGTTAGAGCCCTGTGGGTAGTTCCCAATATGTCCCTACTTCTTTAAGTTAGAGCCCTGTGGGTACTCCCCTCCCTGTCCCCTACTTCTGTTAGTTAGAGCCCTGTGGGTCATCCCCTCCTTTCCCTCTTCTTCTTTTAGTTAGAGGCCTGTGCATAATCCCCTCTCTGCCCCTACTTGTTTTTGTTAGAGTCCTGTGGGTACTCCCCTCCCTGCCCACTTCTGCTGTTAGAGCCCTGTGGGTAATCCCCTCCCTGCCCTCTATTTCTGTTAGATAGAGTCCTGTCGGTTACCCTTCCCCCTCCCCAAGCAACCACAATCTTGATTAATAACAAGTCAAGCTATCATCTTTACAAATTTTGGTTGTTTTGTGCTGCTTTGATCTCCCAGTCAAAATTGAATTAAATTGATCCAATCAGGTGGTTGCATTTCATGATGACAACAATAGAACTCTGTTTACCTTCCCTTCAGATCCATCCAGATAGCTGCTGCAATGTTCAATGATATAGTTATTTAGTCTTCCTTGTGCCTAATGGGGTTCAACTTGATGGGTAATGTGCCTGATGAATTTGTAACCAGAACACCTTCTTCTTCTTCCTTCTGTATAGGTTTGAGCATCCCATGAAGCCAGACTATGTTGAGTATTTGACATTCAGTGACCTAGTGGAGAGTATCTTTACTCTTAAGAACCTAGAGAAGGACCCTCTGGTAACCCCAGTGCAGTTTAAACCTCCAGCTGAGGTGGAGCAGAATGTACTGTCTGAGGATGAGGAGAGGATGCTTATGGCTACCATGGGCAGATTAGCAGAGCGGGTGAGTCAAAGGCAGATGAGCTGAGAAGATGAGGGGCCGTGTTTAGGGGGGATTATCTGAGAGAGTGAAGGGAAGATAAGGTGATAGCTTAAGTCACAGGGAGATCAGCTGAATAGGTAAAGTAAGGGGATATTAACTAAGCCCTTAACAAAGGGGAGATTAACTGAGTGGGTAAGTTAATGGGAGTTTAGCTGAGTGGGTAAGTTAAGGGGAGATTAACTGAGTGGGTAATGGCATATTAGCGGAGTGGGTGAGTTAAGGGAAGATATCATGAGCTTGACATAAACTTGGACACACACAATGACACACACATGAAGATGTTTGACCCTCCCTCAGACATGGACTGACTACCGGTCACCCTGGGGTACCCCACCCTGGGTGACCCCCGAGAGTAGCTACTCAGGAAAAATTAACCATTACCATGGCAACTGTTGCTATGGCAACTGACATAGCTGTATATGGCCCAACTGTTAAATGAACTACATTATCTCATCCTCCCTATGGGAGTGATGAGGTAATAACTTGTATAAGCCAATGTTTTTCTGTCTCATTGTTAGTGTAGCTATGCAAATGATATGAATAAAAGTAATGTTCACATGTTTACATAACTCATTTGCACTGTTAGTGGTTCAAATGGCTACAAGTTGTCAATAATTCTTTCTTTCTTCCTCGTGTAGGTTGGAAAGAAAAGTTTGCAGATATATCCTCAGTTTGAAGATTATGACAGGGCCCACAATGGTTCTGTCTCCCGGTCCCAGTTCTGTAGGGTCTTGAGTGGCCTGGACCTTGGGTCCATGGTTAGCCAGCGAGAGTTTCTGGTTCTCTACAAGAAGTTTGAAGTTAAAGTTGGATACCAGAATGATGTAAACTACAATGCATTCTGTGATATGATTTACAAAATGGCAAACATTGAACTATTTAAACCCTAAGAAAGCCACAAAGCTGTTGAAAACATAGTTATGGAAATGTTCCTGACAAAAATCAATGGTTCTGTCAGTTGAGAAAGAAAAATTAAATTTCTGTAACCTTAAATAACTTTCTGAATTTCTCTCCTGGCTGCTATTTTCATCGATTTATTGTTTGTTTTTGTATCTGTTATTTTCAAGAAGCTTATGTATATAGAATTTGAATGAATTGGTCTTTTGGAGTTATTTTGGGGCCAGAAATACCAGTTTGTGAACATTTCTCATGCAGAATCATCATATTTTAAAACTGGCGATAAACACCTGCTTTATCATAAAATAAAAAATAGTAGTGAGAGAGGAAAGATTCAATATTAAGTTGTTTTATACAAGATTTAAAAGACACTAGTACTCTTTAAAGTTCTATTACTTGAGAAATCAAGGATACAGGAAGAAGCAATGGTTCTATTGATGGTTCTTATTTATTTGGCGATTCATCCACATTCCGTCCTAACTATAACACCTTGACATAAATTAAATACAACCATTTATTTGATGTATCATTCCAAGCAAATCAAATCATTTATTGTTGGATGTATTTTATTTGTTCAATAAACTAAAAACAATTTGAGTTCTCCATTCATTCATAACTTTCTGTTTTTTTTTTATTGTTACATTATCTCAAGAGAAATGGAATCTCATCCATCCAGCTGAGCTTAATAAATTTTCCACATTTAAAACAAAGGCTTAATTACAGCTTATATTGACAATTAAGACATTCATGGTCATTGTAATTGTATTGTTTCTAATAATAGCTGTCACAAAGAGTGCTCTACCAAAGGAATACTATGGAACAGAGACTTGCTAAGTTATACTAGTAAGTGATAAGACTGATACATAATTGGTTTTTGTCTTTTTGAGTGATAAGACCTTGGTACATAATCAGGTATTTGAGTACTCAACAGTTTCAAGCATTTTGCCTTCTTTTTCATATTTGTTCCATATTACAACAAAACCTTTGAGGATACAACAATAGACAAAAAAAATTTCAATTTATGAATAATATAAGCACATGCCACTCCCCCCCCCCCCCCCCCCCTTTCCTCTCACAACTGTTTATCTATGGAATACATCTAAGGAACCATCTGCTTGCAAAAAAAAAAAAAATGTGTCAGTCAACAAGAACAAAGAAGAAGTGAAACTTGTACGTTGTTCACCATATACAGGCATACAGTGTGAGCACCTGTATGTGGTTCACAACCATATGCAGGTATACAGTGTGAGCATTTGTACGTTGTTCACCATATACAGGCATACAGTGTGAGCACCTGTATGTGGTTAACAACCAGATAAAGGCATACAGTGTAAGCATTTGTATGTTTTTCACCATATACAGGCATAGATTGTGAGCATTTGTTCATTGTGCACCATATACAGGTATATAGAGTGTGAGCATTTGCACGTTGTTCACCATATACAGGCATACAGTGTGAGCATTTCAGTGGTAGCCTATCTAAAGGCCTGTAGACCCATTTCCTGTGACTGTCTCTGGCTCTCTTTTGCTGTGGGAAATCTTTGTATAGCCATTTTTCATGATGTGTTTACCTGTACACAGGGTTACAAATCAGTGACTTGGGTACACTACAGTGACAGGGGAAACCGCAGTGACTTGGGTACACTACAGTGACTGGGGTACACTTCAGTGACTTGGGTGCACTACAGTGACAGGGGAAACAGCAGTGACTTGGGTACACTTCAGTGACTGGGGTACACCGCAGTGACTGGGGAACACCGCACTGACCGGGTACATCGCAGTGACTTGGGTACACTACTATGACCGGGTACACCGCAGTGACTGGGGTACACTACAGTGACCGGGTACACCGCAGTGACTGGGGTACACCACACAATAAAGTAACCATGAGTATTATGCTTTGGCCCTCTAAAATAAATTCAAGCTTTCCATATCATTTGACCCTTGACCCTGAGGTTTTACCCTCTTCTTCCCTTTAACCAAGTTATTCCTTAGCATTGCCTGACAATGTGCATAAAAAATTAATAGCATAATATTGACAATTCAAATATCAAAAAATGTCTGTAAAAAGTTTTTAAAGTACATTGCACTGTCACACAACGTGACCCCAAACTTGTGAAGTTTATACATTTTCTTTCTTCCTTTTCGATGGGAGTTGGGTGCCTTGGCATATAATTGAGCCAAGTTCTTGAACGATACTCTCAAGGTAAGGATTACCCCCAAGTTCCTGGATTTGTTTCTTCGCCCTGTAAAATGGAAAGATAAGATGAAGGTTTCTCACTTTGAGAGATTCAGAGAGCAGACAAGGCTAGATTCATTTATAATTAATTATCATTTATAATATTATTCATCCAATTATAATTAGCACAACACACCCATATTATGATGTACTAGAGCTAGATAATAGAAGTGGAACAGACCTAACAACATACCTAACTTCGTCCAAAAATAAATACTTGAATGAAATATGGGATAGACAAATGTTGGTCCCTTTAACTGAATAATTACTTGTCTTATGTGTATAAATATATTGCACATTTTAGTAAGTGCTTGAAAGTATGTAGAAAGTATGTAGAAAGAAAGTAACCATATGATACTGTCAAAGCACAATATACCCCTATTTCACTGCTTGGAGAATATAATGTGATTGA
>JXUT01146110.1:0-15282 GCA_000934455.1 Apostichopus parvimensis | reverse complement strand
AAGGATATTGTGAGTTCTTTGATCTTAGTATTGATTTCTCAATTTTCTAATATTGTTTCTTTTAACTCAGATGGCCCACAATCCATTTCACAAGAGTTTCTCAACAGTCAGATACCAGCAAGGGCAGGGAACAACTCTATCTCTAATAACAACCCAAATCCATTTGCCAACTTCCCTCCACTTCCCACCAAGCAGCCTCCTACACCTGGAACCATAGCAGCTAACCTGCAAGCCAGTGCAAGCAAACTGTCACCACAGCAAAATGCTTCCCAACCTGTAACACCGCAGAAACAACCAGGGGGATCAGCCCCGCCTTCTGCAGATCCAGGCCCTCAACCTGGAGATGTAAGAACTTTTGCCATTTTTATCATGCTGTAGCATACAATTTCAAATATGTTGTTGAAAGTTCATTTATTGGTTATGGTTTATGTACAGATGTTTAATAACAAAACCTAGTCTGCTTTTGAAAGTTTTCTGGAATCATATTTGCAATAAAAATTATTTTCTTTTACAGAAACTTGCTGCACATATCAAATCTGAAGCGAAACCATCTACACCCAATGCCACCACTCAGATGTCATCTGTTGGCAAAGGTTCAAAACATGACTTCAATTTTGGAGATGTTAAGCCAATGGTGAGTTGCCTCTGGAATGGCTATCAGTTTCATGAATGACTTTAATCTGTCACACAGAAAACAAACAAAAATGATAAACTAACGAGAAAGAGGATTGTCTTTGGTCACTTGCCATAGGCAGGCAAGTAACACCCTATGCCGTCAAGTTGGCGCATGTTTGTTTGTGTATGTGACGCCTAGCTTGTAAGCACTATATTGTAACCTCTACGTTCTCATATTTGGCATGTGGATTCCCCATAATTAGTAAAAAAACGCTATTGTTTTGGGTGTTATATACTTTGCATGAATGTCCTAGGAGACTAGTAAATTTTCATAAAAAACCATAAAAACATTGTCAGATCCTGTTACGAATGTAATTGTAGGTGTACTACAGTCGGTGCGATATGGACAATTGTGCTGCAACTATGATTTCTTAATGTTCTCGTTTGTATTGTTCGGTAGGTATCACAGGCATCTGGCAAGTCGTCCTTGGGCAAAGGTGAGGACAGGCACTCATCAGCCATGGATCAAAAATCCTCAGACGCTGTGAATCAAATCAAAGAGGAACTCACCAGTATGGAAACAGAGGAAAACAAACCATTCATCAAGAAAGAGCCTCAGAGCCCAGTGGATACTAAACCGTCTCTGTTCCCTGAAAAGGGTGGAAAGGGTGGTGGGAAGGGTGGTGGAAAGGGCCCAATGGAGGATAAGAAAAACGGGGAGAAAGTCATGAAGCAGCCGACACCCGCCCCCAAACCACGGTCAGAACCTCAGGTCAAGTCAGAATCCTCTTCTTCAACAGCCGAGTCCTCTTCTTCCCAGTCATCATCAGCCACCGCGACACCAGCAGCCAAAGTACCAAGATGCAAGAAAGGTATTTTCCCTTTCCTTATTCTGAGTGCAATTCTGCAAGCCCCTTCCTGATAGTTCTCCTTTGTAGACTCTCCCCCTTCCTCCCCCCCAAAAAAATAACAAAATAACAAAACAAAAAGGATAATTATTTCTGCATTTTGTCTTTTTTTGGCATATTTGTAAATGGGTTATTAATAGTTGATTTTTGAAGATGGTTGCTTGTGTCAATTTTGATTTAAGGCAAATATATTGGGTTCATGTTAAAGAGTTTCATTTTGTTACAATATATTTATAAAGCCCTTGTTAAAGCATGTTTATAGATTTTGGAAAATTCATTGTAGTGAATGGTTTTAACTGGTGTGCATGGTTTTCCAGTGTACATATATATAAGACTTAGTATAGTGTCATCTGTATGAAGGAATTAATAGGTTTATTAACAAACTAATTGTACTGTTTTCCATATATTTTTGGTTAAATCTGCATATAGCATACAGAGAATTATTATGTTGTAGAACTGCATTTCTGATACAGTGGTTGCTAAGTCCATTCCTGTTACTAGGGGGTTGATTGAAATGGAAGTAAACAACTGTCATGTTAGGACAATACAGAGTTGCTATGCAGGAGTTGATTATACAGAAGTGAGAGTTTTGGGATCATCTTGGATGTGAACGTATATTTCTCAGGAAAAAATCTGTATTTCACAGACCTTTACCGTTTGTATGCATGGGGCGATCATTTCTCGGCAATTAAGCTTCCGAAAATTCCTGTAGTGAATGTGAGCACTCGTCAGGATTGTTTGAGTACAAAATTCATCTTATTTTCTCTACAGTTTTTAAGCCTGAAGAACTTTTGCAAGCTTTGATGCCATCCTTAGAAAAATTGTACAGACAAAACCCAGAATCACTTCCGTTCCAACAGCCTGTTGACCCAACTGCTTTACAGATACCAGTGAGTACAGTGATTTGATTGTCAAACCTAAACGTGTCATTCACCAAGACAAAACTCCAGCTGCTCGTAGACTATTGTCCGTGCTCAGTACGTTAGTGTCACAGTGGGTCACAAAATATGATGGTGATGATACGACAGTGGCTATGTAATACAAAATCATCTTTGAGAAAGTACTACCATGAGAAACTACTACCATAACTTCATGCTACATTTTGTGACCTGTTTCCAGAAATGTATAGAATTTTATTTTTTCCATTTTTGGTCCTACGTTTTGTCATTTCACCCAAGACGATAACGTGAGACTTTATTTGATGACGATCTATTTTGCATAACTTTGATATATCTAGTTTATTACAATCTACGGGATAGTGGAGTTCGGAATTGTTTCTAAGTGACCGAAATATTGCAATCTTCTTCTCTTTGCCGACAGGATTATTTTACTATAGTGAAGCAGCCCATGGACCTTTCCACCATTAAACACAAGTTAGACACAGGCCAATACCAAGACCCTTGGCAGTATGTCAATGATGTGTGGCTGATGTTTGAGAATGCTTGGCTGTACAATAGGAAAACTTCCAGAGTCTACAAGTATTGCACAAAGTTAACAGAAGTATTTGAACAAGAAATAGATCCAATTATGCAGGACCTTGGCTACTGCTGTGGACGAAAGGTGAGCCCCAACAAAATTTTGCCAGGGTTCAGAAAAAATGAAAGTGGTCTTGTATTATTGGAAGTTTTTAGTGGCTTCTTCAGTATTCGGTGCCCTATCACTGAAATAAGTATATCACTGAAACAAGGATGAAAGCAGCTCTTTGAGTTAATGGTTGGATTTTTTTCCCCAAACATATGACTTTTTCTTCAAAGAAAGTTGCAAATAACCAAACTGAAACATCAGTTAACTATTGACTAGCATTTAAATACTTATCAATATCAACTCAAAAAGCTGCTGTAAAGTAGGGTATGGAGAGGGGGACAGCGCCCCTATATTGTCCCATTAAGCATGGTCTTATTTCTAGTTTTACCTATGCCCTCAGCTCATCACCCCCCTGCTGTTGGGATCCATAGAAGCACACATATTGTACGTAAAAATTAATCCAGGACCTACTTCAAATCATCACAGCAAAAACTATTGCCCTTTTGGAAAGGGGAGTGGTGTACAATATGTGTCTCCTACAACATCTGCAGTTCCCTACCGCTCCCCTCAGAAGTTTGCCGATGTGATGCCTCTGATCACACTGAAATCATACAGCAAAGAGTATTGTGGTAGTGACTCCAATATTAGAGGAGCTCACCTTGTGTCCAGAGAGTTAAATTGATGACAGTGCTTTACTCTGCCCCCTTCCCTCCCCCACCCCACCCCACCCCACCCTTTTTATTGCTTGTAAAATTTTACTGCATGGTAGTTGAGTTTTGAATTGCATTCTAACATCCAATCATGCTATATTCCTTTTTGAAGCCCTGTACGGTTGAATTTCTAATAACTTGTCTGTTTTACAATCTTGAAGGTTTCACGTTACGAGGGTAGGCAGACGTATAGTTCTATCAGAGTATACATCGTACAGTAAGACCGTAATGTAATATTCCTCTTACTTTCACAGTATGTATTCCAACCACAAGTGCTTTGCTGTTATGGTAAGCAGCTGTGTACCATTCCAAGGGATGCCACCTATCACAGTTACCAGAATAGGTAAGACATACCAGTTTCCTCCTCTTTTGTTTTCATCTCCTTTTGGGTTCGGAAAACAGCTTTGATGGTGACACCGTGCCTAAACATGATCTGACTACATTAGCCAAAGTCAGTGAAGTTTAATGAATTGTAGCATGTTCATTTAGAATAGAAAGATGGTCATGGCTCTACTTGGTCATATTCCTCTTTCATACAAACTAACCCTTTGTTTGTGATTGCCTTTACTTGTATCACATCACTATCTTTAGCACATTTGTCGTTGTGAAACTTGCTGGTTACATATTTAAATATTTTATTTTAATAGTCTGACGAACATGATACAGCTAAAGGCTGTAGAGATGATTTGACCTGACGGCATAATTTGTTGTTTTACCACTTAAAAGTGACCATATTGTCTTGTCTTATTGAATTTCACAGGTATCATTTTTGTGAAAAATGTTTCGCTGAAATAAAAGGAGAATATGTCTCTCTTGCTGATGATGGTACTGTACCAGCAACGTAAGTTCAATCAAATCATTGTTCTCGTTCGTGTGTCTCTCTTCGGATGTAATGAAAAATTGTGATTTACCAGCATTTTGTAGGGCAATGTGCCCCCCAAATTTGAGGAGAAATTTTTTGATTTTATTCAAAGGTATATTGATCATATGCATCTATGAAAATGGTTTCACAAGTTAGTGTTGTTTGTGTCATAGACATCATTGAACATACCATCAACCTGAAGTTTCATTCACTGGCTGTGCTACACTAAGCAAGAGTTTTAATGCTTAACCAGCAGAAAATGTTTTCCATCAGTTGTGTCAAGAGTTGAAATGTTTACAGTCTGGAAGTTTGGGAGTCTAGGTAAAGCAAATTAAAATTGTAACAATGCAAAATCCATGAGAGTGGGGTTGTAATGCCAAGAATGCTTCTTATATACTTATATTTATGGAAACAACGGTCAAAATTGAAATTCTCTTTTTCATGTGGAGGAAAACAAGTTTAAACACAAAATTGTATGCTAATAATAAACTGTCATGTGAGTTATTTCGGAACTAATAACCTGCATATTTGTTGTATCTTTGCTTTAATTGTTTAGAAGTATCAAGAAAGACACCTTTGAAAAGATGGTGAACAATGTCCTTGAACCTGAGAAGTAAGTAAAGATCAGAATGTTTTGATATTTATATTTTTAAATTTTCAAAATTGCAAAAGGTTTGCTTTGATATGCATGAATCTGAGACAAGCGTGTTTGCAAAGTGTAGTTGTTAGTGACTTTTAAATCAAAAGAAGTCACTGATTGAAGGAATCATAAATATTTGTCACCTCTTTTGTTGTTATGTTGAGATGGATACCTGAGGAGTTGGCTTAGTGAAGTGTCTTACAATGGAATATCAAAATGTACCCATACCTCACCTCTCTCCATCTCTTTTCCTTGAGTAGCTCAAATAAGTTTTGAGTTGACTATCATCTTAGAAAGTTGTGAAAAATTGTGTTAGAATCGATGAAACCCTTGCTTCTAGCATGAATTGAGGAAATCTTGCTGTGACTATCTTTGCTTTGAAACGACATTCTTCGTTATCCTTTGCTTCAGATTTGTTGAATGCCTTGAGTGTGGCAGGAAGCTCCATCAAATATGTGTCCTACATCTGGATACCATCTGGCCTGAGGGGTGAGTCATTTAGGATCAGAAATGTCTAACAGATGCGGCGGCGTTAACTGTATTTTTTTTAAGCGTAAATGACAGGAAGTGAAGTGAATCGTAAGCGAAGGCTCGTTTTGCCCAATTCTTTAGGGTTGAATACTACAGGGACCTGCAATTCTCTTCGATCTATTTTATATATTGTACACTTGGATCTGATAATGAGGAGGGATAACAGTGATTTAGGCTTTATGCAGTACTTTACAAGCTCATAATCTGCTTGAGAGTCCTGTATAATAAGTTAGCAGTGTTAACAAAAAAGACTGTAAAATGCAAACAACTGTAGATGGATGTCGTAATACCATTTCTAGTGCAGTCTCCATACAGACAGAGATATAGCGACTGTCTACTCTCTGTGACTATGTCAGATACTTGATTTAAGTTACAAAGTATCTATGATATGTGGTCGAAGTCACTTGCTACTGTCGTCGCCACCTGGAAAAGGACAAAACATGACTACTGGAAGATGTTCTCATAGACTAATTGACTTTAATTCTTTGTCAGCTACTGTAGAACCCTCAGAACAACTACCTGTTCAGATTGATATGTTTGTACTGTAATGTTGGCAACCCATTCATATTTCTTGCAGCATTTATTTTCCGTTCTGTTTCATTTTCATTTTCTTCCTATTGAAAGATGTGATTTTGTACATCTTTGACTGTTTGACTTCTGATATTTGACACCGCTTTCATTCTTTTATTAATGGTGGTTTCCCGTTTGGTCTTTACTTTCAGATTTATATGTGATGGCTGTAGAAAGTCAAAGGGGATAAAGAAAAGAGAAAACAAGTATACAGCTAAAAGTGAGTTTCCATTCTTCCTTTTCCCTTTTTTTAAAATAAAAAATACCCCAACATCGATGAGATTAGAGCTTTATATTGTATAATGGAAGTACTTTGATAATGGCAGTAAAATGTTAAGGCTACATTTAACTATGGGTGACCATTCTCTGGGATTCATGTGGGAAGAGGGGTCGAATTTTTGCAGTTGTGTTTGTTGACTACATTTGCTTTGTAGTTTTGTATCATACTTCACTGTTGTTTTTTTACGAAAAGTATAGACATTTTTTTAAAGCAATTTAAGCTGATATAGATTTGATTTTGAAGGAGTGACCTCTTCCAGAGCAGGACTCTCTTACCGTTGTCTACGCACACTCCTTTAAGCATACCTGCCCACCAAGCATTTACTGAGAATTTACACATATTTCCTTCTTTTTTTCCAGAATTACAGGCAACCAAATTAGGTACTCATCTGGAGAATAGAGTGAACAAGTACTTGAGGGAGAGGAATGCAGGGGCAGGAGATGTCCATATAAGGGTCATGTCCAGCTCAGACAAGATAGTAGATGTCAAGTCAGGGATGAGAAACAGGTAAGAGGAGAAATAGGCATACCTTCCCCCTCGCCCCTCCCCCTCCCCTTTCCCCCCTCCCAGTCAGAGTTGACCGACAGTGAAGTTGTTAAATCATATAATAAGTTTTTGCCACACTCTCTGAATTTAACTCTTCTTCAATTGCCCACATTTTGTAGTGCACTATTGTCCATTCAATGTTATTTATAAACATTTGTTATACAGGTACTTGTGTATGTAAACAATGTTTGGGATGGGGAAAGGTGATTATTTAATGTTTGAGATTTGATTTGATTTTGCTCTTCCCACCTTTTTTTTTCTGTCGTCTAATCCAATTCAACATTTATTTATCACCAGATTTGGCGAGGACCTTCCTTCCAGTTTTCCTTATAAAGCCAAGGCTCTCTTTGCATTTGAGGAGATCAATGGTGTTGAAGTCTGCTTCTTTGGCATGCATGTGCAAGAATATGGTTCAGATTGTCCTATGCCAAATAAAAGGTACGTTTCAATTCCAAGAACTATTTCTCATTGAGCAAAAAGATGGAGCCACGTCAGATCTTTGTATTCTTTGTGAAGTCCTTCTCTATTGTCTTGTCATTCCTATAGGTTGGCTAGTTCAGTTAACAAGAGTTAATATCACACTTTCAACTCACAAACTCCTTGCTTATCTATTGCTGGAGACTAGCTTATTCCAGCCAGAAGTATCAGAAGCATTTAGAACTTACTATTTCTTCAAATTTTTGTCATACTTAACAATGATCTATGTAGGAGTTTTCCAGATCCTCATCTTCAAGATCAGATCTGCAAGTTTATTCTTTTCAATGTTAGCAGTCAGTTGTAGCAAGCAGTTACAAAAACCTCATCGATGAATAATCATGGGAGCACTTGCAAAAACAGTATCATCCATTAAACAATGCAATTGTCTACAGATCAAGACATTTGTAATTAACACAGAATTAAGGAAAACTGGATTATCCAGATTCTTTTGCTGTTTTTTTGTGTTTTCTTTGCATATCTTACAAATAATGTTGATTTTCCTCTCTCTCTCCTCCACCCTCATTGCCTCCTTTTCAACAGACGGGTGTACATATCCTATTTGGACAGCGTTCATTTCTTCCAGCCCAGGGCTTTCAGGACAGCTGTCTACCATGAAATCCTCATAGGCTATCTTGAATATATGCAAATGTTAGGGTGAGTACCTTTGGGTTGGTTAGATTTACTTGACAGTAGTAGGCACTCCCTTTCAAAGCATTGCACCAGATCTTCTGACCTTAAATGTGGTCACATCCTCTAAGTCTGCATTGTTAAAACGAAAAACGAGATTCGGTGTCATCGTCTGCTGTAAATTTTTTAGTGGTTGGGCAGTGTGTCATTATAAAGTAATGTTAATGTGACATTTCAAGTGGGTGGTTGTATTTCATAATATTATATTTTCTGATGTCATGTTTAAAGTTGTTGGTTGTGTTTCATCACTTAAATACTTCAATGTAATATTTAAAGGAGAACGGTGATGGTTCATAACCACATTCTGCTCCCCACCAGATTTCACCACAACAGTATTGCAAAGTGCTGGGGGGGGGGGGGAATTGCCCAGGATGTGTTTATTGGCATCCAAAAGGGAGCAATTTGGTTGGTAATTGGCATCAAAAGTTAAATGTCAGTTACCACTTCAGCTGTGATTCTTATATTCAATATGGGCCAGGCTGTGTGCCTCTGGTATGAAAGTGTTTTAGGACTACCATGCTAACATAAACTCACTCTGAAGCACTGTCTACTCAGTGGAATGGTAATTGTGGCACCATCGAATCTAGAACTTGTTGACCTCGAAACTCGTCTTCAGAAGGGATGGTCTATATTTTCTAATGGTTCCACGTTGATTTCTCTATAGATACACCTGGGCCCACATTTGGGCGTGCCCACCTAGTGAAGGAGATGACTATATTTTCCACTGTCATCCGCCTGAGCAGAAAATACCTAAACCAAAGAGGTTAAGCGAATGGTACAAGAAAATGCTTGATAAAGCAGTCATTGAAAAAGTCATAAACAGCTATCAGGTGAGTACAACCATTGATCCAGTTTCTTTTCTTTCTCATTCTCTCGGCAAGTTTATGAATTCTTCTCTTTGTGTCAATAAACATTTGAATACCAATCCTCCCTTATATGTTTTGGTATTATGACAGAATCTATAAATGAGTGTTGGAGTGGGTGCACTGCTATAAGTTTGCCCTTCTTGAATCATGATGGTTATGTAACAAGTGACAACACCAGTATGCCTTTTCATTATTAACATCCACTCCAAAGAAAGCTAGGCTTCAGGTTCAGCTGATTTAAATGTATAGTAGGTTTAGACTAAGTGTTTGTGTTTGCTTTTGAAATTCCCCAGACTATTTTAGAGATATTTTTCTGACAAGTGTATGTTGATGGCTGGAGGGATAATGCTGCAAATGTAATCAGCTGCTCTAACAGGTGGTTCTACCTCATTTTGTTTTTGCTAGGATATCTTGAAATCAGCATTAGATGAGAACATAACCAGTGCTGCAGAACTGCCTTACTTCGAAGGTGATTTTTGGCCAAACGTGTTGGAAGAAAGTATTAAAGAATTGGACCAAGAAGAGGAAGAGAGACAAAAGGCAGAAAAAGCCGCAGCTATCGCAGAGCAGGAGGTTTGTATTGTAAGAAATCCTTATTTCAGAACAATGTGTCTGTTTCTATGGGTTGTAATGTGGGTTGGGTGGGGGAGGGGGTATGACTTCAGTTTCTATGGGCTGTGATGTGGGTTGGGTGGGGGTGGGTTGGGTATGACTTCATATTCTCACCAACTTGTCTGATGTTAATATGTTCCCATAATGTCCTTCTTACACATTCAGATTTAGCAAAGATATATTATTATTCATTGTTTTCATGTAGTAATATTTGCTCTATGATTTCCCAAGCATTCAAATCTAGCGGACGAAAAAGACAAACTTGTCGCAGTCTGATGCATTGATGTGTCCATCACACACACAGAAAAATGAGGGGGGAAAAAAATCTTCAATCTGGTCGATCGTATTTTTCGATAAATTTTGTTTACGATGTTAACGTAAGTTTTAATTTTTGTTCTTTCAGGTTGCAAATGGAAGCAAGAAATCACAGAAAAAGTGCAAGAAGAGCAACAAGAGCAAGAGTGGCGCGCAGCGCAAAAATAACAAGAAAACGAACTTTCCACAGCAAGGCAATGATCTGTCCAACAAATTGTATGCTACCATGGAGAAACACAAAGAGGTAAGTAGGAAGAAGGTCCCCCTGCTAGGATGGCGATAACTCAATAATTATTACACTTGTAACATATTATTCTGCAGTGATCTGTGAAACTTGTAGATAAAACTTTGGCAGATGATCTTGAAAATGAAAATATGTCTTTCGTTCCTGTCATTAGACCAAAAGCTTTGGCTTGTGATGTGAGGAGGTCTCTGTCAGTATATGATTCCTATATACAGGGTTCTTGTCGGGAAGGTTTGGCGAACATCAAGGATAATGATGGCAGTTACTCTTTTCTTTGCATAAAACTTTCCCAAGTTTGTATTTCAAGAGTGTCGTTTTTCCTTCCGATTACAGGTGTTCTTTGTGATTTGTCTAACCCCGGAGGACGATGCCTCGCAGAGGCTCCCAATCTCAGACCCAGACAACCTCATCGGTTGCGACCTCATGGACGGTAGGGATGCCTTCTTAACCATGGCTCGGGAGAAGCATTTTGAGTTTTCCTCGCTGAGGCGTGCCAAATTTTCTTCTATGGCTATGATGTTTGAGCTTCACAATCAGGGACAAGAGAGATTTGTTTATACGTGCAATGAATGTAAACAACATGTGGAAACTAGGTACCACTGCACTATTTGTGAGGTAAGCATACCCTTCTTCTTTATCATAAGAAAGTTTGTAAACCATTTGAAGTATTTTCTCCAATCACCGTGGCGGTTCATTCATATCTGATACATGAGATTGGTCATATCCTCTACAAGGATAGCTTTCCAGTGATGGGCAAAAATATTCACATCTTGAATGGAATCACCAGTTATGCAAGTGCGTAGAAAGAGGGGGGGAAAAAAAATCATGTTTTGATCAAATTTAGACCAGGTAAAGTAGGGAGCAATGTTCATAAACCTAGAGAGGCCCTTGAAATTGCATACACTCTCCCAAAGTGTACTGCACTTCCTCATTTTGGTGCTAGATGTGAAATGTAAGGTACAGGCTACTCAGTTTTCTGGATATTTATGTGGCGGTTGGGAAGTTTTGAGAAGTAAATCCCATCAAGGCTGCTAAGTAATACTATTATTATGGTAACTTTCTACAGAAATGCTATCATGTCATTTTGAATGTTCAGAGTTCAGAGATGCGGCCTCTAAATCAGACCTACTCATTTTCTTTATAGGATTACGATTTATGTCTTGCCTGCTACGAGAAGGTGAACCACGAACATAAAATGGAAAAATGGGGCTTGGAATTGGATGTGGGCAATAACAGTAGTCAAAGCAAAAATCCACAGGACGCCCAGAAGTTATCCATCCAGCGTTGCATCCAGTCTCTTGTACATGCTTGCCAGTGTCGCGATGCCAATTGTAGGTTACCGACCTGCCAGAGGATGAAGAAAGTGGTGCTGCACGCTAAAGTTTGTAAGCGGAAGACACACGGGGAGTGCCCCATCTGTAAGCAACTTATCACTCTCTGTTGTTACCATGCGAAGCATTGTAACGAACAGAAATGTAACGTGCCATTTTGTAAGAACATCAAGAACAAGTTAAGGCAGCAGCAATTACAACATAGAGTGCAACAGGCGCAAATGCTTAAGAGAAGGATTGAATTTATGCAACGGAGTGGATCCAGTCAGCCTGCGGCTAGCAATACTCCCAGTGCAAGCCCTGTGTCGTCCAAAGCAGCACAGTCACAAGCACAGTCCTCAGGAGGTGCAGCAGCCAAAGCTGGTGCTAAACCTCAGCAGACCACGCCTCCCCCTCCGCCCCGTGCAGTGGAAGCAGCCAATCAGGTGCAACGTGTGGCTGCTCAGCAGGGTACTCGTAATCCAACCATGGCTCAGCCCGGCGGCAAGCCAATGTCCCCCTCGGGACAGCCCAGGACTCCAGGTGGTAAACCACAAAATGCTGTATTAGGACATGCTCTGCATATGCAGCAGCAGCAACCTGTTCCACACTTCCAGAAACCAATAGTTACAAATCAACCAGGTCCTGGGCCAGGACAAAGGCCTGCTAATATGCAAAACCCAACCAATATGGATCATTGGAATAGGTTCCCTAATCAGCAAGGTCAAATGAATGCTTCAATCAGTAATGTTCAACAAGCTGGCATCCGGCAAGTCAACTCCCTGGGTCAGCTTAACCTACCTGGAATGTCACATCCTCAGCAAGCGGCTAATTCGTTAGGTCAACAGCAAGTCGTACAGATGCAACAACAAATGAACAACCGGGTTCAACCAGACCCTGCACTTCAGCAACTTTTGCAGTTATTGAGAAGTAGTAAACAAACACAAGATCATCAGAAGGTAAGTCCCATTTCACCATCAGTCAGTCATATGCTCAATTCAGGTCGAAACTTGGATGAAATTTGCCAGTCTGGTAGTTATGTGTGTATTTTTTCGTGTTATTTATGTGTGTATTATTTTGTGTTATTTATGTGTGTATTATTTTGTGTTATTTATGTGTGTATTTTGTTGTTGTTATTTATGTGTGTATTATTTTGTGGTATTTAATTGTGTGTTATTTTGTGGTATTAATGTGTATTTGTATTTTATGATATGTGTGTGTATTTTGTTGTTTGACTAGTACGCTGCAATTTTTTTCCTTCTAATTTCTTCTCCGAAGGCTACTCAGCTGTTGAAGTCAAATCCGAGGCTGCTGGCAATGTTCATCAACAACAGGCAACGCAAATTGGAGCAACAGCAACATCTCCAGCAACAGCAGCAGCAACAACAGCAGCTGCAGCAACAGCACACCATGCAACAGCTGCCACAGCAGCAGAACTTTCAGCAGCAGAACTTACAACAGCAGCTGGTGGTGCCTCAGCAGCAACAGCAGCAACAACAACAACAGCGACACCCTAATGCACTCACAGGGCCTGCACAGGTGCAGGCAGGCCAACCTTCAGCAGTTGCATCTCAACCTGTAATGGCAGGGCAGGCTCCTGGACAGCAGGTGCAGGTAAAGACTGCTCGTACATTAGTGACTTTATAGAATGGTTGTGCTATGTGAAACATCTATGACAATTATTTGATAGGGTATTGGGTAAGAAGTTCGAAGTGCCTCATCCTTGAAGTTTTGTCGAGCTTCCTTTAATTTCTGTGTGAAGTCGATTTTGATCAAGTCAGTACTCTCTCCAAGTTTCATCCTGTTTTAGTATCCTGGCATATTTTCTTGACCACAGTATATAGGTGGCATTTTATATCATTTGGTATAGTTTACTGCTGTCTTGATGCTTTGATCTGTTTATTTCCTATTCATCTTTTGGAGGGCCAGAGTTAGTTTCAGGTCAGTAGAAGTGACTATCTGAAAACCTTGTTAACATGATAACGTTAAAAGAAAAGGTTGAATGATCTTCACACTTGAGGTACATGTCCATTGTTGTGCATGATCCTTGTTGCTCACTATTCTACTCTGGTCAATTTTTTTTTTTTGGGGGGGGGGGCTTGTGTGTAGTGTTACTTTAACTAAGCTTTAATGTTACTTAAAGTGTTTGCAATGTGGCATGGAACCTTGCTCACTATTATCCTACACTGATCAAACTTGGAGGAGGGGGGGGGGAGCTGGGGCTTGTTTGTAGTGTTACTTTAACTAAACTTAAAGTATTTGAAATGTGGCAAGGAACCACTGAGCCTGTTGGCTTCCTTTTAAACTGGCTATGTGAAGGTTTGGTTATATGGCTAGTAACAACTGGACCCTACCTCAGTTTGCTTGTGGTTGGCACTTGTTACTAGATGGTGCTAGTATTCTCTGTGATAAGTCAATGGAGATAGAAACGGAAATAGAAATGGAAACTGCCAAGTAGTGTTATACTACGTGTCACGTTTTGTCTCATTTTGCCATCTTTCTCCATTTTTGAAGGTGAGGGTATTTAAACCTAAGTCCTTTCTTTTTTTGTCTTTACAGATACAGATGACTCCTCAGCAACAGCAACAGTGGCTTCAGAGAAGACAGCAGCAACAGTTCCAACAGAGATTTGCCCAGCAACAGCAGCAACAGCAGCAGCAGAATCCGGTACAGACGCTGCAGCAGCCATTCCAGCAGCCTCAGATGGGACATCCTAGTTTCCAGACAACGGCAGCCCAGGCAATGCAACAAAGGCGGCAGCAGATGGGAGGCCACGCCCTGATTCAACAAGCAATGCAGCTGCAGCATGGTATCACCCAGAATGACGGTAGCCTACAGCAATTTCAGTCTCTTATACAGCAGGGTCAGTACCCTCAAACTCAGTTACTGGTCAATCAGGTCAACCAGCAGAAACCTACCCAGCAACAGGCCATGCTACCCAGCAGGTCACCGCAGCAGGGCGTCATGCAACAAGTCAGGTCCCCTCAGACGGCAAACAACTCAATGGTACAAGTGCGATCGCCGAATCCCAACCCCTCGCCGAGACCTCAGTCTCAACCTGCGCCATCACCGAGGACCCAACCGTCGCCGTGTCCCGGTACAGCCGGCGGCCTGCAGATGAATTCCCCGCACCATCAAATGGGAGGAGCGGAACCAATGCAGACAGACCAACAGCCCATGCTGTCGCAAAATCCAGCCGCCATGGGCCACGCCACTCTGGGTGCAATGCCTAATGCAGGACACGCCGTCAACGCCAACCCCGGATTGAACCAAGACAACTTGGATAGGATTGATCAACAGGAAAGACTGACGCAGTTGGTGGAGACGTTATAGCAGCGGTGGTAGTAGTAGAAGTAGTAGCATGGGGTCATCTCAAAACACTCTACCCAAGAAACTACATTGATGTTTGCAGTGGTTGCTTTATCTGTGCCAAAGTACCCTCCAAGGAACACACTTAACTGCTGGTTGCTTTATTGTTTCGTTACCTGGTTGTTGTCGTCGTAATTTGGGAGTTTTTTTGTGTGCGCGTACTTAGTTGTTACCTGCAAACTACCTTCTTTTTTTGTGTCGTTTTGTGTTGCTATA
>JXUT01146056.1:0-13641 GCA_000934455.1 Apostichopus parvimensis | reverse complement strand
AGCATTACAGGAACTTATGGTTAAGATTCAAGACTACAGCTATCATTTAACTTCAGCACAGGCACTTTCTAAGAGTAACATTTGTTCAAGAAGTATTAAATCCTTGTTGTGATTTTTGGAATTGGGAGTAAATAATTACTTCTACATAATCATTTAGGAGGATATTCAGTTTAATGCTTATCATCTTTTGTTGAGGAATGGTAGGGTAAGGTAGAACTTGCCTGAAATTTCAATTGCACAAAGCTACTATTGCTAGGCACTGTACATTTCTCTCATTCAGATTTTTATTATATTTAAACATAAATAATCGCAATGACCATGTAACTAACTAGTATGTATCTGTATATTTATCTGCATCGAAAGGTACATCATTACATGTGTGTACAAATGTAGTATATATATACAGGATTATCATCCCTCCACAGGTTTCAAACTAGTGATTTCTCTAACTAGCAGAAACTTTTCACTTGCAAGGTTAGTAACATTAAGTTGTGAAAGATAAGGTGAAGTTTTATTTTGAGTTTGGTTGTAACTTTGTACCATTCTGACCAAGTTATACTTAAATAATTCAACCGAACACATTAATGTGGTTAAATATTTAAGCTGCTCCAATTTTAAGTTATTAACTATTTAATCCAATGAAGGAAACTTCCAACTACTGCCTTAGATAATTGCAATCCCTTAAAGTTTATCGATTACTTCAGCATTCCTGGTGCAATTTTGATGGACTAAAAGTTAGTTTTATGTTATCAACAGATTGAAACATATTCAAAACAAAATGCAGCTTTAAGTCTTTGCTCAAGAATTTCTTATTTCGTTTACTGTTGAATGATGCTATTAGAACATAATTTATGTTGCTTCCAAAAAGGCCAAGTTAAATGGTTCTGTTCAATAAAAACTGTTTGATGTTTCTCAAACTCAAAGGATGTAGAAACTGGAACAAAACGGGCACAAAAGATCCTCCATAATAGGAATCTCCTAAAGAAATTTGTTCATGGTGTAATTTCAGTTCCTTTAACAATTAACAGCTACCACATTTATGCAGTCATCCAAATATTGGTAAACCAGTCCCAGTAAACTTTACAGATCTCTCAAGACAACCAGTACCATACATTGTTTATAGCAGCTTCAACAATGCAACCAAGTCACTGTAACAGAAACAGAAAGGACAAGAGTACAGAACTAGTGGCAGATATTAAGGGTCAATGAAACTAGCTATACTTTACAGATACATTCTTACATGTAGAAGATGGTTTCAGACAAGAGAGGAGTCGCTCAGGGGAGAGTTATTTTAGTAATTGTTTAGGGGAAAGTAGTTCAGACTTTTAATTCAAATTGTGGTTAACCTGTTAATGGTTAAGAGTAACAATCAATACATGCACATGTTACTGAATGATATGTACTTCTGCAGGCTGCCACCTACCATTTAAATAGGTGCCGTGTGCATCTGTTCCTGATTAAAGTTATTGTGAGTCATTGTTGGCTTTAATGAACACAATGTTGACAAGTTTGGAAGGGATCCACATCAAATGCAGAAACCATACAGAAAACACATGTTCATAGCAGTATGGAGAGAAAAGAGGGGTGACCCCTTACCCTCTTCAATTGCAAATAATAATAATGTAGTAATGTCTTACCTACAAAAAGGTGAATCTTCCAGAGGAACCAAACCTGCCTCCATTTCCTCCATGTCTACCTCCAAGTCCAAATGTGGTATCCCTAAGACCCCTTCCAGGTCCAGCCATAGGGTCCAGATCAGGATCAGGAAAGATGGGATCACGACGAGGTTGCATATGACTAGGTTGTCCTAATGGGTTACGCTGTGGGGGACCATTTGGTTGAAACAGGTTACCAAATGGATACAAATCATAATCACCGCCTCTGAGGAGAAAAAATAACATGAAGGTTTACTACAGTAGTCCTTTATATTTTGTTAGATTAAATTTACTATGTTTAATCACCTATAATCAATGTGTGTCAGTCACCACACATATCATTATGTTAGGATATCACTACACATATTCATTATGTTAGGCTATCTCCTACTCATCTAAGCTACAGCTGAATTGTTACACAAATGCAGAGATATAGCAGTTTTCATACACCAATCTTAGACAGAAACCTCAAGGTTGCTATGTAAAAATGTGTAAAGGGTTAAAATATATGTCTAAAATCATGTGTCAGTCATATTTAAATGTTATGGAATTTATACTGGAAATTAAACGCCATGTGAATATAAAGAAATTTATGAATCCATTTAAAACCATTCCTTGAGACTAGAGCACCAATGACGCAGTAGTTCAACTACAAACAACCTGATGTCAACCAGACATTGAACAAAGTATCAGGTCCGCCAACTTGCCACTGGCGAGTAGAATATTAGCTATGGCCAATAGAAAGGTAATACCCTCGACATTTTGGCGAGTGACTCGTGGGCTGGTAAAACCCCAATATTACCAGGCTATCGTTACAAATATTACACAGAATAATGAAAGCAGTACCTTGGCAAACTTGAAGCAAGTTTAAGATGTAAACTGATATTTATCAATGACCAATCTCAATGCGAATGAACTGTGCAAAATGGTTTGCTATCTGCACATGCACTGGAAGTTTTTATGTGCGGAGATTGTTCACAAACTTCACAGAGCATTTGTAAACACACAGCAAAAACATCAATTAAAATCTAATATAACAATTTCTTACTGGGAAGGGTTTGAGCTTACGATGTACGTTATGTGTTTTAAAGGCATTCATAAATATGTTGTGTTCATATATTAATTTCTCAACCAATTAAAATAGTTTATTGAACATCGATATCACGACTGCTTGGATATGCTCAGGCAACCCCTACACAGTAGAGTAGTGACCCAGGTAGAATACTAACAAATAAACGTTGGACACCCCATCTGAAGATTAGATATAAGCATTAAATTACTATAATGAACAAACTTTAATAAGTTGTAACCACCTTAATTCAAGTTTTGCGAGATTAAAATTCATAAGTTAATGACACAAGACCCCTTTAGATTTGATCTCAGAAAACAAATCCACAATACACGATTATCTGTCATCTTGGTAAAACATTTTTGACGACAAAGCATGTTGGTTAGGCTACAATGTGCCATACACTAACAACGGTAGGATAACATTTGGCTCGTTAAGACAAAAACTTGAAGGAAAAAGAAAAAATGTTTCGGATCAGTATTCCAATACACTTAAGGTGGCCAAACATCTCCTAAAGTACTTCTTAAGGCATTTCCTACATGCCATCAGTCATAATTCGCAAAATAAACAACAATTTAAGGAGTTTTGAGACAAGTTTGCTTTTATCGCTGCTTAGATGTTTTGCAAAGATTTGCACTCAACACTAGTTGCGAGTGGAAGGTAGATGCTCTTTCAACCTCAGATTTTCATTACTTTAAAGATCACTTTGATTTAGGCAGTGTTATGGAGTAATAGCGATACTTTTCGCGCACCAATCTGCAGCTAAAAGACAAGATAAATAATTGGGGAAATGTACGAAGTCGAGCTTATCGAGTAGCGGTTCAAAGTAGCAGTGAAGTACCGTATAGCCTAAGGACTCGCGAACACTTAGATACTGTATAGTATACGCCTAGTACTAGAGGAACCATAATGTAACAGAAGCCAATCTATCTTCGTAGGTAGATGATTTTATCGTTTGAGACAATACAGAAGGCCTAACTGTTTATTTATGATTCTGCGACATGTTTGACTTTGTTCATCACTTATTTTTGGTGGAAAAAAGGTTAAAGTTCATACTACACAGAAACATAATTTTCCAATGTGCAATTGCGTAGCACCATTTATCTGCCTAAGTGCCTAACCTTTGTTCACCGAAAGTATTGATGTTGTAGATCTGTACTATGGAGACTTGAACAGCCATCATAGTGGCGATTGAATTTTGCGATTTGGGGAGCAGATTTTATATATATATATTTGTTGAGGCCTGCAAAAGTATGTGATGGTTAGTTACTAGGCCAAGCTCAGATTTCACACCAGATTTGAGGAAAGTGGATCAGCCGGATGCTATCTGCTAGATTTTGACCACATCTTTGTAAATGTTTCTGGGGCAGTATTTGATATCAGTCATATGACCTGAGACAACCTTTACCCATATTAAAAATGAATCACTTTTGTGGCCCATTAACTTGACCTCATGACCTCATGTGACCTCAGCTGACCTTTGACACCAAAGTAAGAACACTTTTTTATGGCCAATCACTAACTGTACACTGTGACCAAGTTTGATAAAATCAAACATTAACCCTAGGAGGAGAAGGCTTTTGCATGATTTCACTGTTTGAGCTCTCTTTTAAACCAAAATGACCTTTGACCTACTTTTTGCTAGCATGAGTATTAACCTGTTGATATACGTCATTACCTCACCAAGTTTGACAAGAAACGATCAAACAGCATGCACACTGTGGCCTTTCAACAACTGTTTACAGACAGGCGGACAGATGCATTGCCATGGCAAAAGCTCAACTAATAATCTATAATGGTACATTGAACACAGTCCTACAGTTTACACAGTTAACACTGCACATTCGATTGTTCTTAATTATTACTGGTCCTACCTGTATCCTGGGAAGTTAGCTCCAGGGTTTTGACCAGGGTAATAATATGGGGTGAAATGAGGATGCCTCCAACGTTCCATGGACTCTCTCCTCCACTCTTCCTCTGCTCTCTTTCTATCTTTGTCTGCCTTGTACTGTTTCTTATAAACCTGCATTCAAGAATGAAATGGTAAAATTTCACTTTGAGTATTAATAAATTAAAAGCAGCATTCCTTCTGTATCGTGTTTGATACAATCTCTCATGTACATAAATGCTTGTGTAAGAAAATCATACTTCCTAACACATCTGAAGAGTAAGTTTTTGGCAGCTCATGCACAAATCACAATCACTGTGTAACTGACAGCATTTGATATCTCACCAAAGACTAGTAAATGATCAAGTCCTAGGATTAAATAATTGGCTCCCAGCTTAGGGGTACAACATTTTGTTGTTTTACATCGTTAACAAAGTGTATGGTTTAACACTTAAAAATCTCCTTTGTTAATCTGCTTATCAAATGGCACCATCCGTCAAAAAGCCATCTGCTGCAAGAAGTAGGGTGAGAAAAGAATGCATAGAGCAGAGGAGAGGCTTCAAGGATGTCTCCAAGTCATCTCCTATTACTGCACTTGAGATGTCTCTCAAGTATTCAGAGACATACTACTGAGATCGCTATCATGAATAATCATGCAGAATCACAAATTGCATTTTAACTTGTCCTTGAGAGATTTAGCTTGTTCCTTGAGAGATTTAGCTGTTCTAGGATTATCCCTAATAGTAAAGTCATTAAATAGTTTGTATTGGTAGGAGTATTACTGTGTGATTTCATCTAATAGGATCATATAATTACAGAACTGTCCAAAGGTTTACTACATATCCTTGTCTGTTAGCTTTGTTTGTACACTTAGATATACCAATATATGTAAATTACCGCCTTCCACAAGTGATGGTCAGTTACAGTACTAAATTTCACTCTCAAGTCTCTTAGGCACAGACATCTCCAGAGAGTATCATCCTGAGAGAGGCCGAGCAGGCTTTGACAGGCCTCAGATACATTTAACAGACTTCGTAGATCTAGGTTACTTAGTATTTGTATCTATGAGAAAAGAGAGAAAAATAAAACTAATCATAATATTATTGCAATTAATAAAGATTTACTATTTTGGAATGGTTTTGGTTTTTTGGATGGTTCCTGGTAGGATTTAGCAGCGATTCTTGTTTATTTTTTAATGTCACTATTTCATATGAGAATGTTTAAAAACAGAGAAATTATATTTCCTCCAAGACAGAAAACAAAGCAGGCAAAAAAGAAAAAGGTAAAAAACAATGAAGGATAACTAGGGCAGCCGAAAAGATTGATTTGTGTGATCAGCAGTATTGTTTAAGCATTATACAGTGAAGTCATTCACACATATTACCCATTTGTTTTATTACTCATACATTGCAGCCAGAGCTGTAGTCAGTCCATTATTTTGTTGGAGCCAAGACATGTTACAAATCGAGGGAATCATACACTGTTTATATTCCAATTAGCACCTTTTATCATTATTGTTAATCATAAAATATCAAATATATTACAAGCTATATTATAAACTAGTGAACAGCTCTCAATTTCACCATTTTGAATTTATGTTATAAAAAAAATATGATTCTCTAAAATGGCAGGTTCCTTCATGGAATAGAGATTTTGGTTGTGAACCTTGTTCATGTACTAGACTAATTGTTCAATAGTATCTTAACAACTACATACAAATCTGTTTCAATTCCAGTCTGTTGACATTTCAAACCCTTCCCACCACTTCCTCCTACAAATGTGAACATAAACATGGTACTTACTGGTACTAACTGGTACTAAGTATAAACTAACACTTTGCTGTTACCTAAACAACTAAAAGTCTCACATCAATTATTGATGTCATAACCATCAATGTATAGCTCTACAACCCTTCAGGACATTGCTTCTGGTTATAACAGCTCCCATTGTCGCATTTATCAGTGCTTATATCCACATTAAGGTAAGTGATAATTATACCCTACAGCAAACAGTGGAGTACCTACCTGTATTTCCACTGGAAGAGTCAAAATCCCAGAATGAGGAAATACTCCAGAATCTACAAAAGAAAAAGAAAAGTTTATTAAGATATGATAGAACAAAAAATTAGCTGATTAGAGAATTTGTTATTCTGTGATCACTGGTTCAAATAATATTCTAGATAATACATTTGCTCTTTCAAATTTGCCATCACAGTTCTCTTTGTGATATGCTCAAATGATTCTTTTAAGTCTTTTATGACAGACCATAAACCTCTTCACTGCTACACAACATTTGAGGAAGAAGCTACTGCCTTTAAATCTAAAATTATTTGCAAGTAAGTTCAATGTATCTGTGAAACAAGAATGGTCTGAGGGTGACAGTAAAGGAAGTTTAAAGTTAAAAACTAGGTAACTATTTTAGTCCTTCTAATGGATCTGAATGTCATATGAATTTAATACTAAATCATTACATCAAATGTTAAAAAATCCTTGGAATCCATGTTATTTTGCAATGAACTGGTGTAAAGATGGAAACTTTCTCATTAGACCCAAAGACTACAGCCAGGTGAAAGACTTAACAGGAAAGTCAAGAATTTACTCAATCCACCCCAATTTGCACAAGAGCATTTTTCTGTTCAACTAAGTGCTTGACACATTTCTGCATTTCTATTGTTCAAAGTAATGAAGTAAGATGTATAGCACAGAGATCTACAATGATGTTAGAATCCTTTATAACTTTCCATGAGTATTTTTGCAGCTCAAAAAGAGTAGTGTGATTAGTCAACGATGACATCACGCCTTTGTCTCAGTTTATCCGCAAATTAAAATTATTTAGAGCATTGATATTTTCAAGACTGATTCAGGAAAAGTGAAGCAATATTAGGATAGGAGATGGTATTGAAATGAGGGAATAATTGTGTGGCTAGGTTTATTTTAGCAAACGACTGAACACACACTGCTCCCCATCAGAATGTATCATTGCAGTTTACTGCTTGTGTCGCAAGTTCATGTGGTCAAGATATATACTGAATATTATTACAAAATCACAGCATGTTACTATACAAATAATGAAGGGTTATGAGTGCAATAGTGCAAATATTTCATGAGTTGAAAGATGTAATTTGTTCCATTCAACGAGGCGCAGCCGAGTTGAATGGAACAAATTATATTTGCACTATTGCACGAATGGAAACCATTCATTATTTGTTTTATACAACACCTTCAAATTTGGATATAATTGGATGTAAAATGCACTCATGCAACAGATTGTTTTGTACAGACAGGTTTCTCTGCTCTCTTACCATTGAAAAAAAGTGCTATCAAAAAAGTTTAACCCATGGTTCTATTTCATAGAGTGGAATAGAGCGGATTTTGCATGCAATCAATGAGCAATTGACCAATCAAATGACCAGAATACAATTAGGTGTTGTATAATACTTGATATCAATGACAGAAACCAGTAGTACAGCTGAAGAACCATTACCCTTTCACTCCCTGTGTTATGTATTGGCACATTTGAAGGAGAGTGTGGTCATAGATTTCACAAACTACATTTTTCATTGCTTTCAAATCATTTAACTTCAGATATCAATGGAATGTGATATCCTGTGACTCCAGTTGAAATTATGATGTGCTTCTAAAGCCAAGAAAGCCATAAAAAAGATTGATAAACTCACTCTCTCTCAACTGACGGGTCATCAGATATGCCACAGAGTCTTTGAATAACCTTGAAAGTTTTGCTGTGTTGCTTAGCGAGAACCCTGTAAAAGATGAAAACAAAACAGTTAGCATTTTTATTACAAAAGTAAAAATAACAACAGATACTTGAGCATCTGTGATGCCAAACTCAACAACCATGACAAGATTTGTTCATAAGAAATGTTATCTTTTATGATACAATAGTGAGTAAACCTGTATCTAGCTGATGTTTATGCTGTTGTTTGACTTTTCTATTTTTCTACAATTCAAAGAAAAGGTTTATACAAGGAATTTAAGAAAATGAGACCACCGTGCATACAGTTTCTGTACATAGACAACTGTCATCACACAGAAAATAGCTTATTAGCTTAAATTGTTTGGTAATGAGAATATCCCCCATGAGTTAACTGCTGATGGTTTCTAATCTCAGGCACTTTTCATCAAAGGCAAATCAACATCTGAAACCTGCTCAATGTCAAAAGGCTACCTAAAATAAAAGTTGCCATTACATCTCCAAAGTGACAATATATCTTACCAGAACAGAAACAAATGAAGGAGATACAGCATTTTTTATAAGCATGAAATTGGGAACACTCAGATGGATGAACATTATGATCACATTAAAGTCTCAATACGTGTTTGCTGATGAATTTCGGAAAACAAACTTCCGAAGTAGATTCAATGTTTCTTATTCAAAATGCACTCTGACCAGGTGGGTTTAATGGAGAAAAGCTGTCGCAAGCGAAAGACATTTATTTTCTGTTGCCCTTATGGCCCGAACGATTTACTGTAAAATCACTGTGACCGCCCATGTCAGCATGTTCATTTACACAAATGTAAAAAAAATAGTCTACACATGCGGCCCAATCAAGATTTTAACGCAGTCCTATCCTTGCATCATCCACTTTTTATAATTACACAGAGGAAACGTCTGAAAACACCTGTTTATTCATTGCAATGGAAGAAATGACACAATTCCGGTAAGACCGAGAAAAAAGAAAGGCCAGGGGCCTAAGACAGGCTAGCCATGAAAGTACAAGCAGGCCTAAGCCTAAGGGACGTAAACAAAAAAGAGAGATTTGATTGGCGCATGATCTGTTGGGGGGGGGCTTGCAAATTGTGATTGAAGTTTGTAGAATCTACGGACTAGTTAATAAATCTGGCGAATTTTATTCAGCGCAACATTTTTAATGACAGATAACTCAATAGAAATAAAGAATATTAATATAGCATAGAACTGTGTTATTTTCACTGAACTATTAGTGCAGTAAGCTGGAAAGGTCGAAGTTTACATTTGGCAAACACGTATTGAGACTTTAATCTTAATGTTTCAAATTTAAAATTTGTGGAAAAGTTAGATTTTAATAAAATGTTACTGGTGATGCCATTTGATCTAAACAATGCACAATTTTACATATTCCTTTGCTATGTCCTGACCAACCTATCAAAGTTTGAAAACTTCAAATCAATCATATAAACTCTCAGCAGAGAGTTCTGCTCTTAAATGACAGAACTTTCTACAGGGGAATGACAAAATAAAATTTATAGCCAATACATCATGTTTGGCAAAAATGTTGGTGTCTACAGTTAAGAGACACTGTTAAAATAATGGCATCAGTTAACAAGGATTTGCTTTACATGTTTCTCTTTTCTGGTGAAAGGAGGTGGTAGACCCCACAACAAACATCAAACCTTAAACTAGGATGAAGAAATACTTTGGAATGGTCCATATTTACCATTCTTCATTTTCTTAATATATTCTGATGGCTGAAGTTGAACACTGAAGGAACTGCTCTTCTCATGGCTAATAAGACCTAGAAAAAAATAGAAATAATTGAAATAGTTTTTTATAACACTCAGGATGAAAGCATCACTGACCCAGCTGATCTTATTTATCGTGAATACAACAAGCCTCTTTTTTCCTCACTAATTAACTATATAGGGGGCTTTGGATGAAATCAAATTCTACAAGCACTTCAAAATATATTGACTTGCTCTTCCTGGGAGATGAGTACATTACAAGCACATATTGAACATACCAGAGAAACAACCTCCTTTTTTTTTAAATGTTTCTACAATATTTCAATATAGAGCAATGTCTAGCTTCTTTTGATCAGATGTGTCTTCACCATCAAAAGTCTACCTTCTGTGTTTACACAAAATCGGGAACCTAACAATCAATAATGTATTGTTGAAAGTGATGAAGACCTGCATTTGAGTTTTTGTCTGTCTATTAAATAGAAAGAAAACATCATTTAATTGATGCCAAGCTAATAAGACATTGAGAGTTATATTTTTGTTGCCAGTTGCACATTGCACTTTTTGTTGGCAGATAGTTCATTACAAATTTACTGCAAGGCAACCTGCAATGCAACAACTATGAAATTAACCTAAATTTATCTGCATGCATGATATAGCTGTAAATATTGTCAAGTTTAAATTGGTTCTTTGAAATTTATTATGACACACATTTGTTTATGTACTTTAATTCAATTTCTTTTTAATTGTGTAGAAAGCAAAAGGAACATTATATAAAAGGAAGACCTTAGGCACCATTTTATTATTGATATATCATAGTCTAAGACAAAAGAAAACTTGAGTGCTAGTAACATAGCTAATCCAGTCTTCAAGATATTCACACTTTCTAAAATATGCTAATTCTCTGGAATGCTCTTTTAAGTTTATATTAGTGATGACATCAGCTCCTCAGTACCAGCCTAAACGATTAAATGTGAACTCATTGTTACAGAAGCCAAGCTACCTTCGTAGGTATTTTTGCTGATGTTCTTTGGAATTGTTTGAGACAAATCAGGCATAGCTGCATATTAATGATTCTGCAACATGTTTTACGTTGGTCGTCACATTATTTTTTGGGACAGAGTTGAAATTACACACTGCACAAAAATATAATTTTCCAATGTGCATTACAAATGGTCATGTATCTGCCTAACCTTAGTTTATAGAAGCATTGCTGTTGTAGTTTTGTACTATACCACAAATTTGGAGGCTTAAACATGGCGATAATAGTGGCGAAGGAATTTTTGCATTTTGGCGAGCAGATTTTTAGTCATAGTCGCCAAATGGAGTACTTTTAAAAATAATTGTTGAGGCCTGTTAACCAAAGAAGACAGCAAGAGAAAGGTTTACTACTGTACCTGTGATAGTCAACAGAGATCCAAGAGGCACACATGCTAAATGACAGACCTGGGCTTGTTCGTAAAGTTGATGTACATAGGACAATCTGCAACATCCAAACTGATTCCATGTAACAGGAATATTTATCTGGGATTTCTGATCATGACAGGAAGAACTGGCAACCTTCAATATAAGATAAATAAACAGCAAAGTTTTTCTCAGTTAACAAATGATAACCTGTTTATGGAAGGTAATAATCAAGAACCTAGAAAAGCCTTCCTCATCATACATTAGCATAGACACTGCGAAGTTCGGACACCTAAGCATTAAACACCCCAAAACTATAACTTCCTTTTATTGACAAATATGTAAGTAATTGCTTGCACACGGGTCATTTTGGAGAGAAAATAACTGTAGCTTCATACTTTTTGGTGAAATTTGGCTCTTCCTGTAGGTTGTCATGGTGAAATGGTATATTTCTTAGGGGTGTCTGAACTTCGCAGTGTTCCTAACTTCGCAATACTGACTATACTCATGTCTAAACAATAGATACCAGGAAATAATTTGTAATTTGACTATTTTGCAGAGCATTTTACAAAGTAAGACTGGATAAATTGTTACCTGGATAGTTGCTACCAACCTTGAACATCAATTAGTGTGTGGCCTATTAGCTTCTTTCTTCAATGGATTTAAGCATTGTCGACTTCTCTGATCTTTCTTTATAATTAGTACCATTCTAAGATGGCTACCTTCAACTGTTCAGCTCTTTCCCTATTGCTCATTAAAATGTCATAAGTAAGTTTAAGTTTGCTTTCTCACTAATATTGTTTTATGTTTTGTTAACATTTGTAACATTGAATGAACACATAATTTGCATATATGAGTTATCATTTTACAAAAATATAAGTAAATGATGATGTAAATGAGAGAAAGTATTATTTATTACCTTTGCATCAGTGTGAGTTAAAAATCCTGTTTCCAACATCATGACGTGTAGGACCAAGGACAGTGCTTCTGTTACTCCCTGTGGTTTGTTTGAGTCCCAAACTTGCCTGAGTCTATGGGGAAGTATATCTTCAAAACAGTCTCTTACTACCATGGGTTCAGTTCTCAAACTGTCTGCTTCATGAGAAGAACCACCTTCAGCATTTCCTTCCTCATCATTAACTGATACATTGCCTGATGTATCACAGATCATTTCAGTTGATGCCAGGGAGCCATGAGAATTTTGATTCAGGGACACTGAAGTGCTGCCAGGTGTCCCTAAATCTGTCAGGGCAGCAGCTTCATTCTCTTGCACCGCTTCTCTTCTCTGAATCCGACTCGAATCAGATAATGAGACATCCAGGGTTGCATCACTATTGGAATCTGTTGCATCTGTTTCATTTGTTATCACTTTTAGCAGGTCACCAGAAACTAATCCCAGGTCAGATACATTATTGATGTCTTCTAATGGGATGATATCCCTCCCATTCAGGCTTAGGTCAAAGCTCTCGACAGGAATACTACAAAATAGAACAAAATAGGGTTTGAAATGCATGTAACACCAAACAGACTATTTTCATACAACTCCCATAGGGAAACCATTGCAAAAAACAATTTGCTTTGTATGTTGTAGAAAGTGAAACCTAGACTTGAGACTGCCATTGTTTGCAAAAATATTCTGCAAGACTGGGGACAGTAAAGTAGAGCTCTTTTTTGGTGGACAATGTCTGACAGGCACAACTGTTTACCAGTCACCTGTCTAACCTGAAAGCCAGGTTACTTTGTGATCCATTGCCATACAATTTGCTCAAAGTTCCAAATATCGATCTGACTAATGTGGAGCAAGTGAGTTAAATTTGTCAAAGAATGAAGTGAGAACCAGAAATGATCAGAGATTTTAGCTCTTATTTGTAGCACTCCCTTGTGGGCATTAAACATTTATTCCAATGGTAAGGATTTCACAGTCTAGCATTTCTCTTGCAAAATATTTCAATATCAAGAAGGACATTCCTTTTCCCAATTTTGAGGCTAGCAAATCAGTGCTGTTGTGACAGTGAATAGTGTCCGGGCGTCTCACGGACACTATTCCCCGAGAATTGTGTCCGTAGGAAATCTTTCTCGGGGGGAATTGTGTCCGGCGGACAGTATTATCTGTCCGGACGGACAGTATCAACTAGGAAAAAACGTCCGTGTGTGGTGATTTTCTGTCCG